>CAUYON010112876.1:0-12531 GCA_963573935.1 Arctocebus calabarensis
TTATTTATTTTGTTTTTAGCTGGAGCCAGGTTTGAACCTGCCACCTCTGGTATATGGTACAATTATGGCCTGGCTAGAGAACTCTTGTGAGCACACTATTTCTTTTTTTTTGGTTGCAGCCATCTTTGTTGTTTGGCGGCCCGGGCTGGATTCGAACCCACCAGCTCAGGTGTACGTGGCTGGCGCCTTAGCCCGCTGAGCCACAGGTGCCGAACCAGGTCTATGAACTTTTTATTAAGCTATTATCTATTTGTACTTCACAAGATCAAATATTAGATTGTTAGTGATTTATAAATGAAATTGAACTTGAAACTTCTAAACAGTGTATATGACAGGTTGTTGGTTAACACGTTTACTTTTCTTAATAAACATTTATTTGTACCATTAGAATCTTAAGAAATCTTAAAGAATAAAATATGTCTAATAGGATTCTGGCAAGGGAGAAGAAAAGTCAGGTTTAAAGTTATACTCTACTTTTTACTTATTGCCACTGTTCTGTGTATATATATTAATGATATATAATAATTCATGAATATTTTTCCAGTGAGACTTATTTATTCTAGTATTAGGACTCTGTATTAAATAATAATTAAAAATAAGAATGGTCTAACTAATTTTGAGATGGAAATTCAAGTCCCCTCAAGCAAAAATTCCAAATAGGACCCCTTATCATTTAATTGTGAAATAAACAGCTAACACTTTGGTGGTATTTATGCTTGGGATAGAGTAAAAAGAAATAGTTTTGGACTTTCCCCATATAAATTAGGGCCTCTTGAGTAATTAACAGTAAGTGAATGCATCCCACAAGCTTAAAGGCTATAGCTGAAATGGGTATGTGATTATGTATATTTTTTTAGGGTAGGGTTTTATATAGCTCGAGAATCCTTTAAGATAATCTGTAAACATTTTTGGTTAGATGAACAGAACTTTAAAATGACTAGAGGGCTAATATTTATTGACACTTTTCTATGTGCCAGGCTAACTTTATAATATAGATTATTTTATTTAATCCTCATTGTAGTCTTCATTGGTAAGTACTGTTATTGTCATAATTTTACAGAAAAGGGCAGAAAGATTAGGTAACTTATGTAAAGACATACAGTAAGTGCCAGAGCTAGAAGTCAAATCCAGGTCAGCCTAGATCAAAACCCCACATTCTTAACCACTACAGTAAATTGCTGTTCTCTTTTAGTCTATAGAGTCAGTATGTAGCAAATTCATATTAATCATTAACATGTTACCTTTTGTATATATTGAGTGATTTCTTTCTTTCTTTTTTTTTTTTTTGTAGAGATAGAGTCTCACTTTATCACCCTTGGTAGAGTGCTGTGGCGTCACACACCTCACAGCAACCTCCAGTTCCTGGGCTTAGGCGATTCTCTTGCCTCAGCCTCCCAAGTAGCTGGGACTACAGGCGCCTGCCTGGCTATTTTTTTGTTGCAATTTGGCTGGGGCTGGGTTTGAACCCACTCCCCTAGGTATATGGGGTTGTGCTCTACTCACTGAGCCACAGGTGCCGCCCTATATTGAGTGATTTCTAAAGTAGTAGTTTAGCCTTGGTGTGGTAGTGTAGGCCTATAGTCCCAGCTACTGGAGATACTAAGGCAAGAGGATCATTTGAACCCAGGAGTTACAGGCTGCAGTAAACTGTGATCCCACCACTACACTCCAGCCAGGTGACAGAGTGAGACCCTGATAAACAAACATTTATTATCAGACATATAATTCCTAATATCATACCCATTTTATAGCAAGAGTGATAATGGGATATAGAGATCAAATGATCAGCATGGGGTGAATCAACAGAACAAAGAAGTTTCTGATCTATACTTACCTTCATTTGCTAGGTTTATATAAGAATTATATAGTGTTTGCTTACATTTTCCCTTAGATTTTTCAGCACAGCACGATGACGTTATATGAGTGCTTATCTCAGACAATGATGCTATCTAAACAAGACATGGACGATTACGCATTAGTGTGGATTTTAGGACAATAGTGCCTTATTGGTGCATGATAGAAAACTTAATCCTCATCTTGTTGAGGAAGTCATAGCAAGCCTTAGAGGAAAAGCCAGTCAGTCTTAAATGCTTTTCCTTTTCCAAGAGGGCAGCTAAGATGCCCAGATATCTTTGCCTTCCGGGGATGCAGGTGTGCTGTTTTTATTCTTTAATCATTCACATAAATTATAGCCTATTCCTTTGCATTTAAAAAATAATATAAACCAACACTCTCCATGTTTTTTTGCCAGGTGAGAGCTTTGAACTTCTGTCTCATTGAAGTTTGGTAAACTGTAAGGATTTTCCAGGGTTGGGTGGTATACTTAACCACAGAGGAACAGTGGACTGATAAAAGCTGCAGGTGAAGGAAACCACTAGGGGGGAGGGGCTGCAATTAAGAGAACTTGCACTTGGCTTTTGGTTAGTGTGAAATTCTTAATAGGGAGGAACTTTCCCCTACTTCTTAGCTCCTTCCAGTCTCTAACAAATAGAAAGAATGTCAGGGCTGTCTATTTCTACTTTGTGAACTAGGAATGGGTGGGTAGGTTCTTTCTTAGAAACTGAAATCTGGGGAAAAGTTCTAACTTCACACAGATGCTGACTAGTATGAAGGTGGAGACAGGACAGACACACACGTTTACATAGAAACAAATGGAACACATCTTTCAGGTGATTTTTGCTATTGCCATACATTACTGTCTTTGTAAAATACAGGTAATTTTTACTTCCATACTGATTATAAAGTGTTAATGTTGAGTTAATGTGTTAAGAGCATTTTGGCTTCAGACAAACCTTAGTTCAAATTTTGGCTTGTCTTCTTATAGCTGTGTAATCTTGAACAAGTTACCTATTTTTTTTTGAGACAGAGCCTCAAGCTGTCACCCTAGGTAGAGTGCCGTGGCATCACAGCTCACAGCAACCTCCAACTCCTGGACTTAAGCGATTCTCTTGCCTTAGCCTCCCAAGTAGCTGGGACTATAGGTGCCCACCACAACGCCCGGCTATTTTTTGGTTATAGTTGTCATTGTTGTTTGGCAGGCCTGGGCTGGATTTGAACCCGCCAGCTCTGATTTATGTAGCTGGCGCCTTAGCCACTTGAGCCACGGGTGTGGAGCCCAAGCCCTAAATTTTTTATAAGTTTTAGTTCTCTCATTTATAAAAGAGGAGTATAAGAATGACTGTCATAGGATTGTTGTGAGGACTGAATGAAATAACTAATGATGTAAAACAATTAGCCAGTACTATATCTGGCACATATTGTTATTTAATAAGTTGCACAAGGGCTCATAAATGGTAGTTATTATTTATAATATTAAACTAAATATTTGATTGACAGAAAAATGCTTAATATATATGGTTCTATGTTTTTCTTTTCTTTTTTATATTTTTGGTGCAAAGTATTTTTTCCATAAAATTCTCTCTTTTTTTCTAGGATCACAAAAGTACTTTGATTCTAACTGCTCTGAAAACATTTCCCCCATAAAGGGATTTCACATTAACTTTTAGTTCCTGGAGCTAAGGAGGAGGAGAAGCAGTAGGATTTGCTTCTAAGTACAGCTCTTTCATTTCTACCATCAAAAAGAAGAAAAAGAAATCTTGTACTAGCCTTAGGTAGAACTAAATCATAAAAGACCATGCATCTTAAGGAAGAAGTCTTTTTATAAGATGAGGATAAACTGGCAGAAAAAAAGGAAGGAGAATATAGAGGTGAAAGTACAGCTTATTTAATGTTAGTCTGGTCACTTTTTCCTCTCAATATATGCTTAACGAAAATGATTGTATTTTGAAAACAGTTAATGCTAGGAAGTGGCATATATTATTTCACAGCTTTACTCAATTTTGGCCATTTCTTGAAAAAAAAAAACAAAAAACAGTTTTCCAGTTGGATGAACTACTGAGTTGATGAAGTACTAATCTGGTTTTCACATCTTTTTCAGGGGGTGGGAGGGTGAAGGTTTGCAGTAGTTGGTAGATGTTTGCTTTGGGAAACATTTATTTAGGTAGAACAAGACACCGAATGTAAGTATGTCATTCATCTGGACATTAGGCTGGTATGAACAGTGGTGAAACCGTAGATCACATGGTCAGTATTGTCAGATGAAGACTTTTCTTGAATTTAGATCAGTAGACAAACTTATTTGTTTTATGAGCTTCACTGAATGAGCAGGACTCCAAGAATAGTTTTTTGAAGACTCATTTTTATAAATTTTAGGTAATTTCTCCATGTTTTCCAGAGTACTCAAACAGTGAAAGAAGTGAATGTCTACCTTGGCAGCAACTTCATGAAACTGCATTTTGGCAGGATAGTCATTGCTTTTGGATTTTTGTTCTCACTGCCCCAGAAAAAAATATTGAGAATAGTTTGCTAATGGCCACACAACTAGAAAAAAAATATTTTTTTCTGGGGCAATGAGAATTTTGGGGGCCCTAGACAACACTCAAAGACCTCTGCACTCTTGCCCAAGTTCTCCCAAGGTAGTTCAACTGAGTACCAAGTTCAAAAAAACCTGAACAGCTCACAGGTAAGGCCTTTCCAGTTTGCAATCTCACTGCTGCTGTACTTACAGCTGCCGGCAGGATTAGACCGAATGAACACACACAACCACTTATCAGTTCTCCACTGCCTTTGCCTTCCTCAAGGGGTCCAGAAGTCTCACACTGTCTCCCTTGTCCCCAAAGGGATGTTTCTGGGCAGATCCCGCCAGCCAGAGATGCCCGAAGTCTTCTCTCCCCAGTCTCACCTTGCCTAGTTGCAAGGAAGCTGTTACTCGCCTGTCATCTTGCTCCGGAAGTCCCAAGAATCTGTTTTTTTTTAAAAAATTACTAGTGTCGGGTGGTGCCTGTGGATCAACGGAGTAGGGCGCTGGCCCCATATGCCGAAGATGGCAGGTTCAAACCCAGCCTGGCCAAAAACTGCAAAAAAAAAAAAAAAAAATACTAATGTCATACTTAAAGACAAAATTCAGGGGAAGAAGCACTTATTGAGTACTTGCTGTATAAGAAGGTTTGTGGGGGTGGGACACAAATTCAATCAGTGTACCCTGATTCTTTGTACCCTCAATGAGTCCCTAACAATAAAAAGAAAAAGAAGGCTTGGCTATGTTGTTTATTGCAATAAATTCCCATTTAGATAGGCTTTTAAGAAAATGTATTATCAAGTATATACTATGTGCCAGGCACTGTGGTGTTTTACCTGATTACTGTATTTAATTCTTATAACTCCATAATGTACATATTATTAATCGTATTTTACAGTGAGGAAATAGACATGGGAGAATAGTTTTCTAATGGCCACACAACTAGGAAGTGGTAAGACTGAGAATGGAGCTCAAGTCTCTTTTAAGTCCAAACACCAAGTTCTTTTTTTTTTTTTTTTTTTGAGACAGAGTGTAACTTTGTCACCCTGGGTAGAGTGCTGTGGCATCATAGCTCACAGCAACCTAAAACTCTTTTGGGCTCAAGCAGTTCTCTTGCCTCAGCCTCCCAAGTAGCAAGGACTATAGGCCCCCCCACAACACCTGACTGGTTTTAGAGACAGGGTCACACTCTTGCTCAGGCTGATTTTGAACCTATGAGTTCAGGGCAATCCACCTGCCTCAGCCTTCCAGAGTGCTAGGATTATAGGCATGAGCCACCGCACCTGCCCAAACCCCAAGTTCTTAACCAGTGATTCTCAAACTTCAGAGTACCTAAGAAGCAGCAAGGTTACTTGTTAAAAATGACTGGGCTCTAGTTTAAAATTTAAGGTCACTAAATCTGGGATAGTGCCAGACTGTAAATCTGCATTTTATCAGGGCATCCTTGGTAAGTCAGGGAGTTGATTGACCATAGTTTGAGAAACATAGTTAAAGTGTATTGTTTTCTACTCTCGATAAAGAAAATGGGTGTAGATTAGTGACTATCCAAGATGAAGCTACCAAAAACAAAGCTATCATTCAAACCCAGATCTCACACTCACACTTTTTATAACAAACCTATGATTATTTTGCACATTTCTAGGTTACAACAAATGCTGAAACATGATGTCTAATAAGTGGAGCCACAGAGATTTCATGGACTTGTTATTTATGAAGGTTAATAACTTATCAGTGCTGAAATTTTCATGGTTCTTAAGCTTTTCTAGTGACTTTTTAAGATTAAATAATTGAAGTTTCTTTACAATGAGATCATTCATGCCTCAGACATGGAATTGCCAACCCTCTAGTCTAGGGTAAATTTCTGAGACATGCAGAAGTGAAAGACGATGGAAGGAGATGGAAAATAAAAGAACTTTAATGTAGAACTAGTAAATAATACTAAAGCTCTTCAGCCCACCCTTGTCACTGAGATGAAGAATGAAGGGTTGATGCCAGTCCTACCAGCCAGTCAGATGGCAGTAGGTTGTATTCTGCATCATTTCCCACTCTACTTTTTTTTTTTTTTAGTAGCAACAGAGTCTTACTTTATCGCCCTTGGTAGAGTGCCGTGGCGTCACACAGCTCACAGCAACCTCCATCTCCTGGGTTTAGGCGATTCTCTTGCCTCAGCCTCCTGAGTTATTTTTCTGTTTTGTAGAGACAAGCCGAGGCTGGGCTTGAACCCACCACCTTCCGTATATGGGGCTGGCGCCCTACTCGATGAGGGCTGCCCCCCATTCTACTTTTTGAGACTGTAGCTCAGTTAGGGCCAGCAAGTTTGCTTTGCTTATTCTAGTCTACTTGGTAGGGCAGAGCCAATATCTTAATTGATTTACATGGCCTCCTAATGGGATTGGGAGAACTTGTTTTATATCTCTCTGATTTTCTGTTTCTCTCTTGCTCTTTCTTTGCAGCTCAGCGACATGTGCTCACGTACATGGAGGATGCAGTATGCCAGCTGCTAGAGAACAGGGAGGATATTAGCCAGTATGGCATTGCCAGGTTCTTCACTGAATAGTAAGTACATGACTGCTTTGCTATAATAATAGGGGAAACCCAGAGGGGGCACTTGGTAACAGACAGGGTCCATGAAGAATAGAGTGGGACAGTGCTGATTATGTAGTGACAGTGAATGCTTTTTTTTTGCTAGGTTGGTTGAGGACTGCACAGATGTTTTGGAGTGTGCTTTTGGTATAAGCTAGTTTTCTCTAGTGATATGTTTCATAACTGGACATGATTATAATAGCTTAACTACTTGTTTGATCTATCAGATCTGTTTCTTTAGGTCCTTCTTAAAAAATTTAACTTTCTAGGCTGGGTGTGGTAGCTCATGCCTGTAATCCTAGCACTCTGAGAAGCTGAGACAGGTGGATTGCCTGAGCTCATGGGTTTGAGGCCAGCCTGTGCAAAAGTGAGACCCTGTCTCTAAAGATAGCCAGGTGTTGTGGCTGGCACCTGTAGTCACAGCTACTTGGGAGGCTGAGACAAGAGGATCACTTAAGCGGTTTGAGGTTGCTCTAGCTATGACTCTACGGCACTCTACCAAGAGTTTGAGGTTTGAGGTTGCTGTGAGCTATGACTCTATAGCACTCTACCGAAAGTGACAAAATGAGACTCTTTCCTCCAAAAAAAAAAATTTAACTTTCTTTTATTCAGAGTATTCATTCTGATTTCCTTTAGTTGGTATTCATTTATCTTGTGTTTTTAGTGGCTGGTTTTTGTAACAGAATTGTTTGGGATGATGTTCCACTGCAGTTTTTCTCTAGGATGTGGTGTCAGTCACTTTATGATTTAAGAGTATTTCTAGTGGGAGGATGTCTTGCATTTTTGAAGGGTCATGCTTTTTTGCAAAGTATTATTACTTTTTTGAATATAACAGAACTGTTTTAAGGCATTGCCAACCTAAAGTGAGATAATCACTTTAAAATACCTTAATCTGGCTTGGCGCCTGTAGCTCAGTGGTTAGGGCACTGGCTACATACACCGGGCTGGAGGATTCGATCCCGGCCTGGGCCTGCTAAAAAAAACAATGACTACTGCAACAACAACAACAAATAGCTGGGTATTGTGGTGGGCGCCTGTAGTGCCAGCTACTTGGGGGGCCGAGGCAAGAGAATTGCTTAAGCCTAAGAGTTGAGGTTGCTGTGAGCTGTGACATTATGGTACTCTACCAAGGGTGATGAAGTGAGACTCTTGTATCAAAAAAATGAATAAATAAAATAAAATACCTTAATCTTCATGAAAGAATGTGCTAAAGAAATACAAAACATATGTGGTATATATACACTATAGAATACTATTCAGCCATTAAAAAAAAATGGAGACTTTACAGCCTTTGTATTAACCTGGATGGAAGTGGAACACATTATTCTTAGTAAATCATCACAAGAATGGAGAAGCATGAATCTCATGTACTCAATTTTGATATGAGGACAATTAATGACAATTAATGACATGGTGGGGGTGGGAGAGCGGAGAGAGAAAGAATGAGGGAGGGGTGGGGAAAGGAAGAGCAGAGAGAGGGAAGGAGTGAGGGGGGTGGGGTCTTGGTGTGTGCCGTACCTTTTGGGGGCAAAACACGATTGTAAGAGGGACTTTACCTAACAAATACAATTAGTGTAACCTGGTTTCTTGTACCCCTCAATGAATCTCCAACAATTAAAAAAAAAAAAAATACAAAGCATATTTTTTTGTTTGTTTGTTTGTTTTGAGACAGAGCCTCAAGCTGTTACCCTGGGTAGAGTGCTGTGGCATCACAGCTCACTGCAACCTCTAATTCCTGGGCTCAAGCAAGTCTCTTGCCTCCGCCTCCCAAGTAGCTGGGACTACAGGCACCTGCCACAACGCCCAGCCATTTTTTTGGGTTGCAGCCACCATTGTTGTTTGGCGGGCCCAGGTTGGATTCGAACCTGCCAGCTCAGGTGTACGTGGCTGGCGCCTTAGCCAGCTGAGCCACAAAGCTCTTTTTTTTATTGTTGTAATTATTTTTAATTACCAATATGCCATCACATATTATAATTACTTATATTCTCTTTCTCTTTTTTCTGATTTATTTGGGACATAGTAAGAAGAAAAGGGTAAACCTCTTAACCAGCTTCCCAGTAAGAAGGAGGAATTTTTTTTTTTTTTTGAGACAGAGTCTCACACTGTTGCCCAAGCTAGAGTATCATGGCATCAGCCTAACTCACAGCAACTTCAAACTTCTGGGTGGTTCAAGTGATCTTTCTGCCTCAGACTCCTGAGTAACTGGGACTAATTTTTCTATCTTTAGTAGATGCGGGGTCTGGCTCTTGCTTAGGCTGGCCTCAACTTTAGACTTTAAGCGATTCTCCTGCCTTAGCCTGCTAGAGAGTTACGATTCTAGGTGTGAGCCTGAATGCCTGGCCTCTGTGTCTATAGAAAAAAAATTTTTTTTTGCAGTTTTGGCTGGGGTCGAGATTGAACTCGCTACCCCTGGCATATGGGGCCCACACCCTGCACTGCCTGAGAAAAATAAATTTTTTTTGAGACAGAGTTTTAAGTTGTCACCCTCGATAGAGTGCTGTGGTGTCATAGCTCATAGCAACCTCCAACTCAGACTCAAACAATTCTTTTGCCTTCTATGTTTTCTATGTTTAGTAGAGATGGGGTCTCACTCTTGCTTTGAGACTAGGCCGGTCTCAAACTCGTGAACTCAAGCAATCCACCCGCCTCAGTCACCTAGAGTGCTTGGGATTATAGGCATGAACCACCACACCTGGCCTCTACAGAAAATTTTTGGAAGAAGAAAAAAGATTAGACAGATGTGGTGGCATGTGCCTGCAGTCCAAGCTGCTTGGGAGGCTAAGGTGGGAGGATTGCTTGAGCCCTGGAGTTTCAGGTCACAGTGCTTTATAATTACACCATTGCAGCTAAACCAGGTGACAAAGCAAGACTTTGTCTCTTAAAAAAATAAAAAAAAAAGAAAAGAAAAAGGAATCTTACTTGTTTTCATGGTATGGGCCGAAGTAAATGAAGTGGACAGGGAATAAAGACTGAGATTGAATAACCATGTTTGCTTTTATAGAACTAACAAGCTTAGAGATCAAGTTTCAGCACTTCAAACGCAATATGACTCATCTGGGTGTAATACTTCTCTCTGGGTTTTAAAATTTACTCCCCTTCATCTCTTTTGTAAGTCTCTTCTCTATTAGGTTGGTTTCTTGGAGGCATCATTTCTTTATTTTTGTATTCTCAGCCCTTGGCGTGATGTTTCACATAATAGGTGTTAGGTAAGTATTTGTTGTATCTAGTTATTGCGTACTGTCTACTTTTATCTTGATTTTTTTTTTTTGAGACAGTTTCACTTTGTTGCCCTCGGTAGAGTGCAGTGGCATCATAACTCACAGCAACCTCTCTTGAGCTAAAGCCATCCTCCTGCCTCCACCTCCCAAGTAGCTGGGCGTTGTGGTGGGCGCCTATAGTCCCAGTTGCTCGGGAGGCTGAGGCAAGAGAATCGCCTAAGCCCAGGCGTTGGAGGTTGCTGGGAGCTGTGTGATGCCACAGCACCCTACTGAGGGCGATAAAGTGAGACTCTGTCGCTACAAAAAAAAAAAAAAAAAAGATTTCTTTTAGCACTGCAGAAAATCTTTTTTTTTTATATTGAGACAGTCTCACTTTGTTGTCCTGGGAACCAACCTCACACTCTTGGGCTTAAGCAATTCTCTTGCCTCAGCCTCCCAAGTAGCTGGGACTACAGGTGCCCCCACAATGCCCAGTTATTTTTTTAGAGATGGGGTCTCGCTGTGGCTCAGGCTGGTCTCAAACTCATGAGCTCAGGCAACCCACCTGCCTTGGCCTCCCAGAGTGCTAAGATTACAGGCATGAGCCACTGTGTCTGGCCTGTAGAAAATCTTTAAAAAATTTTTTTTTTAATTTTTGCTTTCAATTTCAGCTGGCTTTTCACTCATCTTAATATGAAGTTTTTTTTTCCTTTCTTCCTTTAGCAATTCTCTTGCCCTTTGCCTCCCAAGTAGCTAGAATTACCAAGTAGCTAGAATTACAGGCATCCCCCACAACGCCCGGTTTTTTTTTTTTTTGGTAGAGACGGGGTCTCTCTCTGGCTCACTCCGGCTCATGCTGGTCTCAAACCTCTAAGCTCAGGCAATCCACCTGCCTCAGCCTCCCACAGCGCTAAGACTACAGGCATTAGCTACCATGCCCAGCTGGAAAATCTTAAGATTTATTTTATTTTATTTAATTAATTAATTTATTTATTTTGAGACAGAGCTTCAAGCCTATCACCCTGGATAAAGTGTCGTGGCCTCACAGCTCACAGCAACCTCCAATTCCTGGGCTCAAGCGAGTCTCTTGCCTCCGCCTCCCAAGTAGCTGGGACTACAGGCACCCGCCACAACGCCTGGCCATTTTTTGGTTGCAGCCATCATTGTTGTTTGGCAGGCCCGGGCTGGATTCGAACCCACCAGCTCAGGTATATGTGGCTGGTGCCTTAGCCTGTTGAGCCACAGGTGCTGAGCCTTAAGATTTATTTTAAATAATGTATTGATGGATAACAAAATTCTGAAACAGTTATAAGTCTTACTTATTGGTTCACTAGAGTTTAGTGTTGGTTACATAGACCAGTGGGGTTCATTTTTGGAGTGCTTAGACACATAGTATATAGCTTCTTAAATGGCAGAATATAGAGCTTTACCAAAAAGAATCAACAACAAAGAGAGGATAAAACAAGAGAATAGGCTTGGCACCTGAGGCACAGTGGTTATGGCGCTAGCTACATACATCCAGGCTACCAGGTTCGAACCCAGCCCGAGCCAGCTAAACAACAATGACAACTGCAACCAAAAGATGGCTGGGCATTGTGGCAGGTACCTATAGTGCTAGCCACTTGGCAGGATGAGGCAAGAGAACTGCTTAAGCCCAAGAGTTTGAGGTTGCTGTGAGCTGTGATGCCATGGCACTCTACCAAGGGCAACAAAGTGAGACTCTGTCTCAAAACAAACAAACAAACAAAAAAACAAGAAAATAGTCCTTATTAAAATAAAATCAAGATAAGAGCCAGGCCCAGTGGCTCAAGCCAATAATTCTACCACTCTGGGAGGCAGAGGCGGGTGGATCACCTGAGATCTGGAGTTCCAAACAAACCTGAGCAAGAGTGAGACCCCGTTTCACGGTAGAGTGTCATGGCATCATAGCTCACAGCAACCTCAAACTCTTGGACTTAAAGCAGGTCTCTTGCTTTAGCCTCCCTGGCATCTGGTACTACAGATGCCCACTACAATGCCTGGCTATTTTTTTTTTTTTTGTAGAGACAGAGTCTCACTTTATCGCCCTGGGTAGAGTGCCGTGGCGTCACACTGCTCACAGCAACCTCCAGCTCTTGGGCTTAAGCGATTCTCTTGCCTCAGCCTCCCTAGTAGCTGGGATTACAGGCGGCCGCCACAGTGCCCGGCTATTTTTTTGTTTTGCAGTTCGGCCGAGGCTGGGCTTGAACCTGCCACCTTCAGTATATGGGGCCGGCGCCCTACTCGCTGAGCCACAGGAGCCGCCCTATCTATTCTTTCTTTTAGCATATTTTTTATTGAGCCCTGGTGAGATCCAACCACTGTTATGGGTATTGGGATACATATATGGTTCCATGACTTCAGGAAATTTACAAC
>CAUYON010112879.1:0-12943 GCA_963573935.1 Arctocebus calabarensis
TCCTTTACTTAATGTGTGGGTATTTTGCATTGTGATATTTAATCAAGACATTAACATGAGTAAAAGGTTGTTGATTTAAGACAAGTTTGAGATCCACTAAAATTAATTATTGTATGTTTGTCCTTCTGGTGGCTGTGGAAGTTTCCTATTTTCTTTGGACATCATTAGACGTCTTAGCTCTTGAAGTACAACTTTAATGCTATATGAATTTTGCCATTTTGCTAAAACTGGTATGGTACGTGAATCCACCATCCTACTGGAATTATTTATTCCATTCATATTAATTGTTGTTACAAATCTAACTGATGGAGGAGCTTCTGGGTATTTAGGTCCACATTCTACTTTCAAGCTGTATATTATTTTCATAATTTGTCCTTGGTGGCCCAATAATCATGCCTGTCCACCTTGTAAGTATCATATCGTCATCATCTTCAAGGCCCCAGCTAACCGTACCATTGCCTACTCCTTTTTGTCCTTCTTCAAGTTCTTCCAACAAGCGAAAATTACGAGGAACTTTAACTCCTGTGGAGACTGCCATCTTATCCTGCAGGCCGACGCAGCCCGCACGCACAGGATGTCGCTCGTCATCGCTGAGGGAATTCTTTAATGCAATTACACAGTGACTTACTGTGACCTTAATTTTCTAAACCACTTGTCTGTACTTTAGAAAAACAGATTTTGAGAAAAATAGAAGAGATTCTATGTGCTGCCATAGGTGTTGGGTGGCCTAACACAGCCATGCACAAAGCCTTTCCCCTCTTTCTCCTTCTTCTTTCCTCCTGCCAGGAAGACACAAAGGATCTGGCTAGCCCCATGCCCCAGCCCCCGAAAGTTCCTGCCAAAAAATGCTGACTTTACAGGCAAACTGTGGAATTTGCCACTGCATATAAAAATGGTGTCTAGCTGCCCCAGGCTCAGACACCATCTTTGCACTGGCCAGGCGGGTCACCCTCCCTTTTCTCTTTTATTTATTTATTTATTTATTTATTTATTTATTTATTTATTCATTTATTGTTTTATATATGTGTGTGTGTATACTTTTTTTTTTTTTGATAAAGAGTCTCACTCTCACCCTGGGTTGAGTGCTATGGCATCATAGCAACCTCAAACTTTTGGGCTAAAGAGATCCTCTTGCTTCAGCCTCCTGAGTAGTTGGGACTTTAAGCCCTTGCCGCCATGCCCAGCTAGTTTTTCTATTTTAGTAGAGACAGGTCTCACTCTTGCTCAGGGTGGTCTTGAATGTCTGAGCTCAAGCAATCCACCCACCTCAGCGAGGTGGGATTACAAGCATGAGCCATTATGCCCACAGCCACCCTCTGCTTTCAGTAAATCTGGCCTGAACACTCTTCAGCCCCTGGGTACCATTGTTTAAACCTTTCAATAGGAAAAGATTTAAAAAATGGAAAATATCTCAGTATAATGAAAGATTCCCCCAAATCCATATTTGCATAAACATATTAATAATCTTTTTGGAAAGGAGAGTTGCTGGGGAGTGAGCAATACAACGTGCTCAAATTTTAATGCACCATATTCTGAAGGTGAGTAACAGCTGCATAAGGAAAAGCACAGCAAGGTGACACAAACTTGAAATAATATAATAGGGAAATCAAAATCTGCTATCCATTAATTTCTTGTTTGCTTCTTTTTATATATTTATTCTGAAAAAAATATTTTGTTTTACTAAATGTGGACCTCCATGGATGGCAGTGAAATAACATGGGATTTTAGGCTCAGCGCCTATAGCTCAGCGGCTAGGGTGCTGCCCACATACACCAGAGCTGGCAGGTTTGAATTCAGCCCAGGCCTGCCAAACAACAATGACAACTCCAACCAAAAAATAGCTGGGCATTGTGGTGGGTGCCTGTACTCCCAGCTACTTGTGAGGCAGAGGCAAGAGAATCACTTAAGTCCAAGAGTTTGAGGTTGCTGTGACCTGTGATACCACAGCACTGTACCCAGGACAATAAAATGAGACTCTGTCTTAAAAAAAAAGAGAGAGATTTTAAAAATGTGAAAGAAAAATAAACGCACATTCTTAGAGCAACATTCAAATTAGTGAGATAGGATTGCTATCTATTTCAGACAAGCTAACATCTTTATAAGGAAAAGCATTGTAGAGAGAATAGTGTGGGCTTCATTTTATTTCTCTCTTCTCTACCATTAAGAATAGAATGCTCATGGTGTCAATGGGGAAAATGAAATACAAACTCTAAAATAATTTGAGAAGGTTTATTTTGAACCAAATGTGTGTGATTACCCAGAACACATGACCTCAAAAGGTCCTGAGAAAATGTGCCCACAGTAGCCAGGTTATAGGCTGGTTTTATACACTCATGGAGACAGGCATTACATGCAAGTCCCTGAGATAATATGCAGAGGGCATATGTTGGTTTCATTCAGCCCAAAAAGGACTCACATCCCAAAGGGGGGATGGCTTATAGATAATTGGTAAGTTTAAAGATTCTTTGATTTATAATTGGATACAGAAATGAAGCTTTGTTTAAAGGCTTAGAATGTTTTAACTATTTCAAGAGTCTATTACTCAGAGACAAAGCACAGACATTCACCAAAATTCAAGTGATCTGTTAAGTAAATTGATGGCCTGTCCATATGGTTTAAACTTTGTCTTGTATATCCTTAGGCTGGTTACTGAGTTATTTGCTACAAAGGATATCTTCAAGAAGGGCAGGGATGTGGCAAGCAGTGCCTGCCCTCATGACCAGCAATGCAACTTTAGGGTGGTTCTAGAGTCTGCTTGGCCAAGAGAGGATCCATTCAGTCAGCTGAAGGGCTTAAGATGTTATTTTACTTCACTGTGGAAAGAGAAAATAAACATTATATAAAGGTAATTAAAATAAAAAAGGAAATAAGTTATTAAGAGAATACATAGTTATTGTCAAGCAGCACTTGCCTTTCAGTTTTGATTCCCAGTAGTTTGCCCTTCCTCCATACCATGGAATTTTCCTTTAACATTCTTTAACTAAATTTTCTTAGACTCTCATTACAAATAGCACAAACTGTCTTCTAACCTAGTTGCACTAAAAACATTATCAATTTAAAATTACAGGACTTAATTGTGAAATGTCTTAATTGTGAGACCACTTGTGAGGTGTTAAATGTGTTTTTTGTTTTGAGCTTTATTCAGTGGTTGCAAGTTCCTACAGGCTCTGGAGAACCAATTTTCTGTCGTTCTTCCCAACTCCAGATTTAGCAATATCCCATTGGATAGTTTAAAGTTTGTCATGGTGGGAGAATAATAAAATCAGTAAATACTAAAAATTGGAATCTTTTTAGTTTGAGTGATAGTTTATCAATCTATCATTGGACAGTTCTGATGCGTGTACACGTGAAGACCTATAAAAAATTCACTACAGAAACAAATAAAAATTTAAACAAAGCTAAAACTGTTTAATTTTTATAAATATTTTTTCATTACCAGTCCCCCCCTTTTTTCAGTTGCTATCATTGTAAAAGAGAACGTTATAACCTTCCTGGATAAGATACTGTAATAACCCCCCTAGTTCTTCTAACTCCGTGGACACTTTTTCTAGGATGAGAAACCTAGAAACCATATAAATGACTCCTTCATTATGTATTTTTTATGTCTGACATCTCTTGTTAAATGTTATGCTTGTGAGATTTTTCTATATTGTTGCATGAAACTGGAATTTATTCATTTTCATTGCTGTATACTATAACATATAATACATTATAATTTATTTTCTATTGTTGCCAAACATTTGAATTGTGCCCTGTTTGAGATTATTTCAATTTCACATTGATATGAATTTCTTTTGACTATACCTTAGAGTGAAATATTTGAGTCAAAGAATATGTGTGGAAGGGCTGACAATTAAGCTGACAAACTCATCCTAGAAAAAGTGCTACATTTTCATTGCTGACTATCGCTTTAGTTATCTGCAAAGTACTCTCCTTGGGAAGCTTGGGAAGCTATGCACTAACACCAGTACCTAGTCCACCTTTCAAAGCAATTTGGAACTCTCTGGAACAGCCATCAGAGCTATTATGTCCTGAATGTCATCAAAATGTCTTCCTTTCAATATTTCCTTTATCTTTGGGTAAAGGAAAACATTATTGGGGGCCAAATCAGGTGAATAGGGAGGATGTTCTAATATAGTTATTTGTTTACTGGCTAAAAAATTCCTCACAGACAATGCTGTGTGAGCCCGGTGCATTGTCATGATGCAAGAGCCACACCTTTGTCATGCCAAGATTTTCAGTTAAGATTTTCCTAACCATTTCTCTATTAAGGTTTAATTGGCCCACTATGCTTATTATAGTCAACTAATGATTTTGACGCCCAATTTGATGCAGTTTCTTCAGTTTTGCTGGTTACTGGCTGCCCTGACCTCTTTTCATCAGAGAAACAGTTAATTCATTTGTACACACCCTATTTCCTCATGGCATTATCTCCACAAATTTGTACTAACATATCCCTGGTTTCATTTCCATTCTTGCCAAGTTTAACAAGAAATTTAATGTTTGTTCATTTCTATAATTTACGCTCTGACATTCTCTCTGTGGCACACAAAAACATGCAACAACCATACTGAACACCATTGAGCAAGATACCACCACATGTGGACAGGAACACAGCTGTGAGACACTGATAAACAAAGGTTATGAAATCTTACAGAGTTGTTTCTACAGTGCTGCCAACGTAAGCACATGGTGGCAAGTACGTGAACTTACTCATCAGATCTCGGGTATATTAAACTTCAGCCATACTATTGAAGAGTTTTCCAAAGTGACTATAACAATTTATATTTCCTTAAGCAATGTTTGAGAGTTGAGTTACTCCATACTCTCACAAATCCTTAACATTACCAGTCTTTCTTAATTTTAGTCATTCTGGTGGATGTCTAGTGGATTCTCATTAAAGTGACTTTTTGTTCTTTTTCCAGTGAGTAGATTTCTAGAATCTCAACTCTAAACTTTTTCAATGCTTATTTGCCATGGGGATGTTCTTTAAGTTCCTCTTAAATTGTTGTTTTCATTTTGTTTTGCCATCTTTTCAACTGATTTGACTGTCATTTTCTACTAATTTGTAGTAGTTTTTAAATATATTTTGGAAATAAGCCCTTAGGTGGAAGTATTAAGAGCATTTTCTAATTTGTGGATTTGCCTTTACACTCTTTCAATGAACTCTTTCTATTAGCAGAATGATTTTTTTAATACAGAGAAATTTATGCTTTTTGCGGTAAGCTTCAGAAATCTTTTTCTATATCAAATTCCTAAAAAATTATGTTATGCTATCTTCTAGAACCTTGTAGATTCTTAAGGCAATGTTTTATGTTTAGGTCTAATTTTCATCTGCAATTTATATTTAAGTATGAACTAGGGATCAGATTAGCCTCAGCATCAGCACCACATAAGCACATACACATAGGTAACTTAGTGTTCCAGCACTGTTTTTTGAACATATAACCCAAAAGTACCTACTTTTTTATAATTAAAGGGTTCTTACATGTTTGGACCTATTCCTAGAATCTCAACTCTAAATTATCAGTCTATTTTTCTATTCTAACACAAATATTATATAACTTTATTAATGTAGTTTGTAGTATGTCTTGATTGATGACATAATGTTATTTTTTTACATACTCACCTTCATGCAGATTGTTTTAGTTGTTGTTGGACTCTTGGTTTACATATACATTTCAGAATTAGCTTGCCAGTTTGCACACATGTGCACACACACACACACACACACAAGCTGGAACATACTGGATTTAGGACCACTGATGGAGGCTGGCATCTGTGAATAGCAGAGAAGAGCTCAGGTTTCATTACTGCATATATAAAATAGTCAAATGGTACTACCACTAGCTCATTGGCTACCCATGCTTATTGAAGGTAAAGTAGCCATGTGAAAATAATCAACTTACTTTGGCTGCTACTAAATCACTAAAAATATAAATTGAGAACAAAACCTTCATAGTTCTTGAGCATAAGGAAGATGTTGAGTATCAAATACAATCAAATGAGCTCCTCAAATACAGGGGCTGTGGGCAATGCCTGTGGCTCAGTGAGTAGGGCGCTGGCCCCATATACCAAGGGTGCAGGTTCAAACCCAGCCCTGGCAAAATTGCAACAAAAAAATAGCCAGACATTGTGGCAGGCACCTGTAGTCCCAGCTACTTGGGAGCCTGAGGCAAGAGAATCACCTAAGCCCAGGAATTGGACATTGCTGTGAGCTGTGACGCCACAGCACTCTACCAAGGACCACAAAGTGAGACTGTTTCTACAAAAAAAAAAAAAAAAACAGGGACTGTGCCTTATGTATCATTGTAGGTTTAGCCCTGAGTTTTTACTTGGCTTTGATAATAGATGCTAAATGTTTGTTGAAGGAAACTATTGGTTCTGCTTGAACAGAGAGATGAGAACAGTGAGTCACATGTCAGTGACCCTGGAAGCCCATGGCAGCACAGGTATGTCTCCTAGGCTTCAGTAATCTCAAGAACTACTACATTTTTCCTAGCAGACTACAAAATCACAAGACAGAAAAAGTTCCCTACACTAGGATCGCCTCTCCTATGACTATTATCTTTCTGTATCATATATCATTAAACAAAAAGGTTACATTCATCAGCCCTGGAAATTAAATCACCTTAATGATTCTTTCTTTCTCCTTGCTCCCTCCAGATAACCCTTCAAAGTCAGCATCCATTCTGAAGAATCACTAACTAAGTTTCAAAGGAACAAAGAAATACTTAATCTAGAACACTAGGGATTAGTCTCTACTGCAGTGTATTTTCAGAGATAATTGTTTTAAGGTTAATATGCCCTTTAAAAAGCATCTTGGTCATGCCATCAGTTCTTAAAAGAAGAATAGAGTCTGAACACAAATGAGCTTAGGAATCAAGCCTCAGAGTCCTCATACACTGGGCTGATTACTTGAAAATGTGAGGCAAGAAATTCTCTTGGCTATTAAATATTTGAGATCTTCATTACACAATGTGATATCCCCCAAGCACACAAGGGAATTTTGCTATAGGTTTGTTGTTAGTACCCAGAGTGTAAAAACCTAATTTGGAGGCCAGAATACTAATACCTGTAAGATTGGTCATGATCTCTCAGCAGAAATGATGAGTTGGATGGATGAGCAAAGTCAACTATGGTGCCCAAAACCTTCATAGACCAAGATAAATGACATTCATCCTGCCATTCCAAGTCATTAGAGAAAATAATTCAAAGAGTAGGAATTGCCATGACTTTTCCTCTTTCAGAGAAACCCCAGCCACTTCCTTTGCTTTATAATTTTCTCCTCTGTGTTTGGCTGGTGGCTGTGGGTAAACCTTCATCTGCTCCTGAAGGAGCTGTGTCCTACCCAACAGGAGGTATTAAATCTGGACGCATACCTAGACATATCTCTGGTCTAAGTACTACTACAAAATGACAGAAAGGTGAGATTTGCTTACTTATATTAGGGCAATGACATACAAGGTCAAACAATAAAGGTCAAGAATTTGTCCTAGAAAAAGTGCTACATACTTCATTGCTGAATATCACTATAGTGACTTTGAGGTACTCCCTGGGGAAGCTATGCACTGATGCCAGCATCTAGTCCACCCTTCATGCACTTTTGGAACTCCTTTTCTGGAATGGCCATCAGAGCTATCATTGCACAAGTTCTGACAATTATGTTCATTAATTCATCCTAGAAAAAGTGCCATATACATCATTGCTAAATGTCACTAAAATCACCAGATGGCCCACAGGAGTACTTCGGAGGTAACCATAGTGATATTCAGCAATAAGGTATATATCACTCTTTCCAGGATGAGTTAACCAACTTAAACTGTCAGATCTTGTGTACTCAAAAACTTGTGAGTTTGAGTGTAACTGGTTACGATACAAATATTCAGGCCCCTCTTGCCTCTTTGCTGTGAATAAAGCTCAATATAAAGCCAGTAGATCTCTGGAAATCCACTGATTCCCCAGACCTTCACAGTGAATCAGCATCCTTCCCATCCTTCTTCACCTGAATGCATTGCCCTAAAAATCATATCAAATCTACTTTCTACATGCATTTTGAGGACACCCACTTCTCCATCTCCACTCTATCTGTCCTAACTACCATGTTTTCTCCTACCTTCTTCAAGTCATCTCCCACACAGTTGCAAGAATAATCTCGTAACATATACATGTGATCACTTCGCTGTTGAACCTAGTACTCTTTAATGACTTCTGTTATTTAACTCCAAGCTCATTGTCATGGTCTGCATCTTCTCCTTTCTTAGAGTTAGTTTCTTGAGGACAGACTCTATATCTGTTTCATTTCCCTACTGAATTCTAAATTAAGAATTAAATCATGGGGTCAACCAAAATAGAAGCCAGCCTTCCATCATAGAAGACTCCCCATAGGATCAGTGAACTGGACTCTAAACCCAATGTAGGAAGCTCACTTCCAGGTAAGACCCTGAGAGCCAGGTCCTAGAGGTCTGGAAGCAGAACAGTGATGTCACTGGCCCTTCCCTATTTTGCAGCACAAGAAGGTTACTGAATATAATGTTTATAGGGAGCTGCAGGCCAGAGCCAGGAACAGACTGAAAACTAGCTAGCAAACCAAATAGAAATGGACAGAGAACAGAAAGGTAAGGAGGCAATTTAAATGAAGAATAAAAGGAAGATGGGAAAATTCATCTTTGGAATAAGATCCATGAGAAATGGAATTTGAGAAAGTCCTGATTCTAAAAGTAAATAAAAAATCATAGACTTTAAACTAGTACTGATGGCCTGACCCTTCTGGAAGTGAGCAAAGTGTCAGAGGCAGAATGCACACAGATTTCGAACCCTCATCATCATCTAAAAATACACACAGTTCACTTGTTCGTTCTCTGATTCATTCTTTCTTTTATGATACAACATTATTTATAGAGAATCTGTAAACATTCTTTGGAAACATTAAAATACACTGAAATGTAGCTTTTTTCAAAACCTTTGGCTGTCCATCTATAGCAAGAAAGACTGCTTTTCCACTTCCCATACCCTTCCTCCTTCTCTCACTCATCATTCAGAATTTAGCCCAAGTCTTTCTGTTATCCTTGGTTTTCTAAATTCCTTCCTGTTTTTTCTCTTATCTAAGTAAAACTGCCTCACATCTTTTAAACCTTGAAGAGTGGCTATCTGCATATTTCCAAATCATATAAATCTAAAGACTGGAACATTATATTATATCAGTTTTACTACCCCCATCCAACTTAGCTGAGATATGGGTTCTTACTGCATGATAAGTTCTCAGTAAATATTTCAAATATATTGGCTGGTTAGTTGGGTCAATATCCCCAGATTAAAACTCCAGTTGAGCTATTCCTTTTATTCTATAGTTAATTTGGATATATGAAAAGATCTTTCTCAGCAGTTTCAAAATTTTATTGCATCTGTCTACCAGCCAGAACCCATCCATATAATCTCCCAGCTGGCTTCTATAATATCCTGTTGGCACATTAAGATATAGTGGTAGATTTCTATTTATGCCATTTGGGTTATTGACTGCCTTGCAACCAATCTAGGAATTCTCAAACTTTACAAGTAAATAAATTTAAAATATATACACAGAGACACACATTCATTTAAACAATATTAATAAAATAGAATGTTTCAAGTTTATTATATTCTTTTATTTTAGAAATATATGGAAATTAGAAATTATTATAAAAGAAAATCCTTATAGTTCCAGCATCACAATAAACTTTGCATTTTGCATACATGATTACATTTTTGTATATTTCTGCCTACTCTTTTTATTGATTCATTTTGGAGCCTGCCTTTTTCTTTTCTACTCCATATAAAAATCAGTCATGAGGTACTTACCAGTTATCTCATGTTCTTCCTATTACCCTCTTTGTTTTGAGTCTCTCAACCTCCCCTGAAAGGGCTAAAAAAAATAAAAGGAGGTAGAGTGTACTGAATATTATACTAGTTTTGTTGCATACCTGTGAAACAAGTATTTTTGATGAACAAAATATTTCTTTGGTGTTCTATGAATTATATGTGTAACTTTACCGTAATATTGTAGCCACCAATTCATTTGTGGAGGCAGCAATGCAAACTCTGTTTCTTTTATTTAGGCTTATATTACCAGCCTGCTGCCCCCAGAAATTTCTTGTCAGGTCACACACATAAACACCTTCAGGACATGGCTCTGTTGGGGGGTGGTCAGAATAAGCACACCAGGCTCAGGAAGCGCAGGGGAGGACCCAGACCAGGCAGGATGAAAGGAACTCTCCAGTGGAGTCTGCTCCAGGTTCAATTGCTTTCCCGGCTTTACTCTCACTCTTTGTACAGAGTTAGAAGTGTGACATTTTAAAGTTAGTTTTTATAGAAACAAATGTCAGGAGAGGTGAGTCATCACAATGTCTCTAAAAATAAACCCAAGTTGTCAAAGAAATCAAAACTTTGCCCTCAAGCTTAGCCAGTGTGAGAGCAAGACTCTTCCCACCATGGCTGTGCAGCTGCTCAAAGTAATCCCAGAATTGAGGTCAGTATGGGGCTGGAATGAATGAAAATATGAAGTAGAAAGAACTTTGGGTTTTGACTTTATTTAGTTGGAAAATGGCCATCAGGGAATGCACTATATTGAGAAGGACAGAAATTATTTGACTATTTCAAATGAAGCCCAAGATAGGCATCCTAAGAGAATATTTGTTGAGGAGGCCAAAAGAAAGCCTCCCCTCCACCCCCTTGTTACTGCCTAACAAAGTTCATTGTCTGCTGTTCAAGAGGAAGCCAGTGCTATGAAACAGTAGGAGTTACAGCAGAGACCTAGTATAATACTATGGGGCATTAAGTAAGGAGATGGGAGGAATTTCTCAGATCCATCTTTGAGAATTTTTGAGGCAGGGTTTTTAAAGATATTTTGGTAGGCAAAGAGCTAGGAAGTTGGCTCTGCTAATTCACTGGCTGGGGATGAACTCATAGAATTGGGAAGCAGAAAGCATCTTCTTGTACTGAGTCAGTTCCCAGGTAGAAGATTTCAAGACTAGTTGAGTGAATTCTATGTTATGGGCCACCGGTCTGGTTGAATCGGTTGCTCCACCAGAATATAGGGTCTGGAAGATACCTGACAGACAAGCCTTAAGTTTCACAAATATGATATCTAATAATAAAGAAAGTTAAGAATTTTTATGGTCATCAGCTATGTGACGTCTGAGTGGTAAGTAATTACATGAAAGCAAACTCGGGAACAATGGTGTGTGTGTGTGTGTGTGTGTGTGTGTGTGTGTGTGTGTGTGTGTAGATAGATAGATAGATAGATAAATTTGAAGTATGCTTTACAGAATTTAAGTCCCTACAACAGTTTCCACCGTACAGTCTTTTACTGATTTTATAAAGGATGACTTCACTATGAAGTTTTACTGAAAATGAACTGACAGTAAACAAATTAATAGAGAAAAAGAGCATATAAAATCTATTTATGGTACAAGCATGAAGGAAATGGTTACCCAATAACCCAGTGAGTTCCAGATATTTATGTAATCTTCACTGGAAAAGGGGAGATGGGGTATAGGAGTAAGTGATTTTCCGAGAAACTAATGGCCTCAGACAAAATTTTTCTGAGCTCTGATTGAGGTGGTAAAAAGGTAAGAGGCACAACTCCACCGTGAACAAAGATTATTTATCATATTTATCAAGCCTCCCTGGTAAGTCTCAGAGAACAGAAGAATCTTTGGGAAGACTCTCTCTGAAGAGTAGATGAGATTAAAAGTCTGTTTGAGTGCGGTGGCAACTCCTGGTGTCTTCTGTCCTCCAGTGGTTAATCTTTCCTGGTTATTTAATGAGAGTCTTAGTGAGTGGGGTCTTTAAAAAGGAGCTTTCTTAGTCAGATAAGGAAATTTCAGAGAGTCCTTTTAAAAAGGAGCTTTCTTAGCCAGATAAGGAAATTTCAGAGAGTCCTTCTTAGTGCTTCCAAAAAGAGAATCCAAGAAACAAAGAAGCAGGGCAAGGTCAGGGCAAGGTCAGAGAAGGACTTTGGGTGCTGCTTCAGCTCCGCACATTAAGAGTGTTGTATTTTAAGGTATGGTCACTTTAATGGTCAGTAAGTATCCTATGGCTTCCCTGCCCAGGCTGCCCACCAAGAAATGGCATATATCCCCAACTACCTGCTTGAGAACACCATGTGGGCAAGTTTGGGTTTGTTTGTTTTAATTAAGTACCTACCCCAAAATAAACCTTCATGCATATGATCAAATGATTTTCTGTGAAAGTGCCAAGACCATTTAATGGTTCCAAGAAAATCAGACATTGAAAACCATGCCAAAGAATGAAGTTGGACTCTTATTTTATACAAATACAAAAATTAATTTACAATGAATCAAATACCTACATGTAAGAGCTAGAACTACAGAACTCTTAGAAGAAAACACGGGAGAAAGGCTTCATGACTTTGAATTTGGCAATGATTTCTTCAATATGACCAACACTCTCCTGGCAAAGACAAAGTTTTAGAATGGCAAAAGCAACAGAAGTTTTAAGTCTCAAAGCTCCAGAATGCAATGAATCCAAGTCTTCATCATCAAGCAACAAAGGAAAAAATAGATTCACTGTATTAAATCAAAATGGAAAACTTCCATGCTACAAAGGAATAAATCAAGAGTGAAAAAAGAACCCACTGAATGAAATAAATACCTGCAAATTATATATCTTACAAAGAATTAATATACAGAATAAATGAATATATTTTAACTTTGTGGAACATTTGTTAATTTTTTAAAAAGAGCAAGAGATCCCATCTCAGGATGGGCAAAAGATCTGAAAAGAAACCTCTCCAAAGAAGACAAGCGCACGGCCTTCAAACACATGAAGAAATGCTCATTATCCTTAATCATCAGAGAAATGCAAATCAAAACTACCTTAAGATATCATCTAACTCCAGTAAGATTAGCCCACATGATGAAATCCCAAAACCAGAGATGTTGGC
>CAUYON010112885.1:0-101877 GCA_963573935.1 Arctocebus calabarensis
CTCAGGGTGTCCAGAAGCCTCACGCTGTCTCCCTGTGTCCCCAAAGGGAAGTTTCTGGGCAGATCCCGCCTGGCAGAGATGCCTGAAGTCCTCTCTCCCCAGTCTCACTGTGCCCAGCCGCAAGGAAGCTGTTACTCCTAAGGTAATTCCTTTTCTTTTTTCGCTAAAAATACTTTAAAGTCTCACTCTGTGCCATTTACAAGCTGGATAACTTTGAAAAATTAAATTGATCTCTCTTAGTCATGTTTTGCTCACCAGGAAAACAGTGGTTAAAATAACTGCTAATTATTATTTTATTGGAAGGGAAAATACAATAATTCATAGAGTAGGAAGAAACTCTAATTCTAATAATAACAGGGTTGCTTGTGTTGGTCTAACAGCCACAGATGATAATTATAAACCATGGATGAAATATTTTAAGAAACACAACTATTTAAGGCACTAGGCAGAGAGTGATCCAAAGCAGGCACTCCAAAAAGTGGAGTGTATTCTATCCCTGAAAGAAGGAAACGGCATGGGGCAAGATACAGGCTCATTCTGGTACTTTCTTGAGGACACTTTCTTGTCCACATGGTACAGCCTGAAAAGAAGTCAAGCAGAAAGCCGTGGTCTTACTAGCTATCAGCATTAAAGGATTTAAGTGCCATCAGATGGCTGGAAACAGATAGAGAAAATTCAGGAAAAAGGGATGCTATGCGGGGAGAGGGCACCAAAATCTGACTGTAAACACTTTTCAAGTCTTGCCCTTCTCCTGAAAAGGACGTGTGAGGGGGAGACTCAAGAAACTCAGCAAAAATTAACAGTGAAAAGGCAACCTGAGATTTCAGTTGCTGCCCACTTCGGGTGCTGCCCACCTGAGATTTTAGTTGCTGCTGTAATTAACTGGTATTTAATCATGTTATGTTAGAAAAGCTTGATAAAGACCTTGAGATTTCTACTAATACCCCAAAAGAGCTATGACATAAAGTAAAGACTATTTCCCAGGATTGCAGGATTCTTCCTAGGAATAAAAGCAGTATAGAAATATATAAGATATACATATTTGTATGTGCAAAACCAAGCCTTTATAAGGTCAACATGATCACACTGTAACTTCACTGCCTGCAAGAATAAATTCTGGAAATTTTTTAAATATATTAAATATCTATAATGTACCATGTATAATATCTAATATTACTAACTAGAAGTAGAAAAAGAAAAATATGACTATGATCTTATGGAAAATGCTTAAAAATAAGATACAGTAGTGAAAAAGTCAGTATGAATATGACTTTTGTACACACTAGGGAACCAAAAAATGTGTGGGACTTGCTTAATTGCAATATTTGGTGGTCTTAAACTAAACCCACCATGCCACAAAGGTACACCTACAGGGAATGCCTGTAATAGAAATAGACCTCAAAATGTCCCAGGTATACCAAGCAGACAAGGATTTTAATACAACTACTATAAATGTTTTCAAAAACTTATAAGGAACAAATGAGAATAATTGAATGAGGAGAAGGGATTATTTAAAAAAAAGTAATTAATAAGAAACAACCAAGTGGTAATTATAGCACTGACACGTGCAATATTAGATATGAAATATTTATTGAATGAGATTAACAACAGAAGAGAAACTACAGGCAAAGAGATTAGTGAGCTATAAAATATAAATAAAATGATCCAATTTAAAAAGTACTGGAAAAAAATATGAGCAGAGCCTCAGTGAGCTGCAGCAAAACAACAAGCATCCAATGTGTGTGTAATTGAAGTCCTATAAGAAGATGAGAGTCAAAAGTGGAGAAAACATAATTGTAAGGAAATTCCCAATATTGTGAAAAAGATCAAATCAGAGATACAAAATCACAGCAATGCCCAAGCAGAATTAATATAAAGAAAACCACATTTCTTTTCATGGAGAGTCAAACTGATTGAAGCAAAAGATAAAGAGAAAAATCTTAACAGCAGCCAGAGACAAAGCAGATTACACATCAGTTAGAATAAAGCCATCAGACAGAATAGAGCTCCAGAAGCCTATGGAATGATATCATTAAAGTTCTGAAGAAAACAAAATTGCCAATCTATAATGATGAAAACATCCTTCAAAATTAAGGTAAAATAAAATCATTTCTCAGATCAACAAATGTAAATAAGTTGCCAACAGATTTACAAACACAAGTGGCAAAAAATGTTTCTCCAGTAGAGAACAGACACTAAATCAAATCTTAGATCTACAGAAAAGCAGAGCACCATAAATGGTAAATGTGTTGGAGAAAATTAAAGCCAAATGTTTACGTTTTAAAATTTTCAAAGATAATGATCAATCATAGTGTTAAATTGAAAACTACAGGTGAATGTCTTTGTGACTTGACTCAGGCAAAAGCTTCTTACATACAATCTGAACAAAATGAGTCACAAAAAATTTAGTAAGTTATACTTCATCAAATTTAAAACTTCTCTGCAAAAGATGCTGTTATAAGACTGAAAAGACAAGCCACAGACTAGGGGAAATATTTGCAAAATATGTGTCCAATGCAGGACTTCTATCCAGAACATATAAAGAAATTCCAAATATAAATAAAATAATCCAATTTTTAAAAATGGGTAAAAGACTTAGACATTTCACCAAAGTATTATAGATATGTGGATGACAAATAAATACATCAAAAGATGCTCAACATCATTAGCTATTAGGAAAATGAAAATTAAACCTACAAGATTCCACTATATACCTATTAGAATGACACCTTCCCTATTCTCTCCCCAAACATCTCCAAAAAAAGAAAAGAAAAAGAAACACCCTAGAGAGAAAGTAGAGTGTATTGGTTTCCTAGGGCTACCATAAAAAATTTATTACAAACTTGGTGGTTTAAAACATAGCAATTTGTTCTCTTACAGTCTGGAGATGAAAAGTTTGAAATCAAGGTATCAGTGGACACTTCCTCTGAAGCTGCTTAGACAAATCCCTTCCTTGCTTCTTCCTGTTTGATGGTGACAATCCTTGACATTGCTTTACTTGTAGCTATATCATTCCAATTACTACTTCTACCTTGACACGGCTCTCTTTTCTCTATTTTCATATTTCCAAACTTCTCTTTCTTTCTAAGGACACCAGTTGCTGGATTTAATAGGATCCAGTGGATCCCAGTAAAATCTCATCTTCACTTGAATATATTTTCAAAGACTCTAAGTATGTTCATATTCACAAGTAACAGGGGTTAAGACTTCATCATATCTCTTGGAAGGATACAATTGAACCCACCACAACAAACAACTACTATTCTCATAGAGTACAGATGAGAGTACAAAATAGTACAACCATTTTGCAAAACAATCTGGCAGCATTTTATAAAGCCAAACATACACTTACCATACACGCACACTCCCATATATAATGGAGCAAA
Organism: Arctocebus calabarensis; assembly: GCA_963573935.1. Lineage (NCBI taxonomy): Eukaryota > Metazoa > Chordata > Mammalia > Primates > Lorisidae > Arctocebus > Arctocebus calabarensis. The sequence continues at coordinate 3,387 of CAUYON010112885.1, forward strand.
TGTTAGTGTCTGCCAGAAGATAATTAGGTGGTGAGGGTAGACCCCTCCAGAACGCAATTAGTGAAAGGAGCCCCAGAGGGCCCTCCTGTCCTCCTTCCACCATGTGAGGACACAGGAAGAAGCTGGTTATTTGCAACCTAGAATAGGGATCTTACTAAAACCTGTCCATTGGAGACGGTTTCCGTAAAAGGAAAAACTATAAAGAGAGAGAACATATTGGTAATTTTCATGTTTGGAATGGGAGGAGAGTTTGGCTATAAAATGGTCACACAAGAAAGCTTTCTAAGGTAATAAAATGGTTCTGTATCCTGACTGTATTATTGGTAGGTAGTTATACAAACCTAAATATAGTTTAAAATCATAAAACTATACACTGGTAAATGTTCAACTTTACTGTAAATAAATTTAAGACATAATTTAAAAAACATATATCAAGATACCACTACATACCCACTAGACAGCTAAAATTTAAAAAGCCAAAAGCATATACTGGCAAAGATATGGACCAGCTTGAACTCTCCACATATGGTCCAATCACTTTAGAAAGCTATTTTGTGGTTTCTTATAAAATAAAATAAAGATCTACCTCATGACTCATCAGAAAAGACTTGTACAAAAAATGTCCAAAGCAATTTCATTTGTTACACACCCCAAACTAGAAATAACTATCTGTTAACAGGTGGAAAAGCGGATTGTGGTGTATTCATGTAATGGAATACTGCATAGCAGTAAGAAATAAGTTATTAAAACCTTACAATTACATGTGTAAATCTTAAAAAGATACTGAGTAAAATAAACTGGACTCAATTATGAATACTCTGGGTGATTTCACATATAAATAGTCTTTGAACAGGCACAGCTAATGTATGGTCCTGGGAAACAAAGCTTAGGTTTCCTCTGAGGAAGGGAGGCTGATCGGAATGAGGCACGTAGGAATTTTGCAGGGTGATGGAAATGTTCTGTGTCTATTTATTAGATGGGATCATAGTTTCACGTGTCTAACTTATCAAAACACGAGTCAAATATCAAAACTCACTGAAATTTAATGTAATTATTTGGGGATTTCACTACATAATAGTCCCCTCTTATCCACAAGGTATGCATTTCAAGACCCCCAGAGGGTGTTGACACCATAGATGGTACCAAATCCTAAACATACTGTTTTGTCCTACAAATACATACCTAAAATAAAGTTTAATTTATAAACTAGGCACAGTAACAGATTAACAAAAATAACTAATGATAAAACAAAACAATTATGACCATATACCCTAATAAAAGTTATGTGAATATAGGCTCTTGCCACATGCTGTCTCTCAGAATATCTTATTATACTTGACTCAACTATTTTTGGACCATGTTTGATTCTAGGTGAGTGAAACCATGAAATATGAAGCTGCAGATAAGGGGAGACAGCCGTATGTACATTTTACCTCTATAGCAAATATATAATTCATGTGCAGCCCCTAGAAAGAGTGCCTTGGACATAATACGCATTCACTTTACCTTAACTACTTTGTTGGGGTAATTTAAGTGTACTCCTGCCACATTCACAAGTGAGATATGCGAAGTCCTGAGAAAAGCTATGTGATCTCTTTACGTTTACATTCACATTCAGTTGTAGCACAGTGCTAACTCTCAAAATGTTGTTTGTAGATAGACTGGCCCTGCTGTCCCAATGCAACCACACCTGAACCCTTTCTCCCTCGCCTCCGCCTCCTCTCCTCCTAAGACAAAAAAGATACAAAGGATCTAGCTAGCCCACACCCTAAATTCCTGCCAAGGGTCCCCAACTTTCTGGGCAAGCTATGGAATTTGCCCACACCCTAATGTCCCATATAAAGGGGTCCCTAATTGCCCTGAGATGCAGACGTCACCTTTGCACTGCCCAGGTGGGTCATCCTCCCCTTTCAATAAACCTGGCCTGACATATCTGCTCTGCTCTCATCCCTGGGTGCCACCATTAACACCTTTTAAACTCAATGAAGGAATGTGTTAAATCCATGCAACCTCAGAACTGTGTGAGGGTCTTTCATCCTCTTTTCATTCCATGCATGACACTCTTCCCTGCTTCTTAGCCTCTTTGTATGAAGCCACCTACTCTAGTAGATACTTTCAAAAAGGCTGGGGAATCATCACTTTCTAGAGAAAGCTATTCCATTTTTGTCCAGATTATGTTGAGCAAAAAAAAAAAAAAATCTTTCTACGTTTACCTTTAAACCTACCCGGAGGACCTCAGAGTATTCTTATAATCTCTTCCGCATGCAATTTGTCCCCATGGAAGGGGGCTGGGGCTAGAGTGAGGCTCTGGCCTCAGCTACAGAATTTAATGGGGAGACAAAAACCTCCAGGGATCAATATAAATAATATTTTAATGCAATATTTTAAGAAATCGAATCAGCAAACTACAGCCCATCAGGGCAAACCTCAAAAAGCTTAAAGAAGATTTTCTCTTAGGGTTGAACCATAGGATTGAATTTCAAGCTTCACCAAACCCTAGCCTATTTTTTTAAGGAATATTTTTGTTTGTTCTTTAACAACCCAGAAACCAAGGCCTCCTACGCAGGCATAACAAATGAATCCACCTCCCAGCATGCCCTGAAGGCTGCTTTTCTATCAAGGGAACATGCACTCAGTCTTCTAGTGACAAATTAGCCTGGAGGATTAGAGTTTGCCTTTTCTAAAAGTGACAAACAGACCTCCTGGAGCAAAGATATACTTAACCAGCTGTGATCTTACCTGACCAGTTCAGGAGAAACAAAAGATGAGACAGGAGTTTAAAATCAAGATTGCAGCTGGAGTTTAAAATCAAGATTGGACCTATTGTTTTATTTTCTCATTTCATTGGTAAAGATCTAAAGCTCTAAAGCTCCCCTCCCCTGAGAACTATCATTTCTTTAGTACCAGGTAGGTGTTTGGTACTTGTCTTTTATATTTTACAATCTTCACAATAGGCTTGCAAAGGAAGCCATGTTATTTACTTTTGACTCTTTGAGATTCAGAGATATAAAGTATTTAGCCCCAGGTCATGCAGTTAAATTTGGTGGTAAGACTGAGCCTGAACTCTATTATCTTCTGAAGTCAAAGTACACTCTTCAACCTGCCTCCCCCCACGACAGCCCTGGACTTAGTCCCATTGCAATAATTCCCTAACTTCATTTGTTCCTGATTATCTTGATTTTTGTCACATCCTTGTACTATTACTATAACCTGCACTATTCTATACATAATAAGACTTTTTCACAAATCAACTCACTTTTATTTAAATTTTGAATAAAAGTTAGGCAAAGTTTTAAAGAAACTTTGCATCACTTCTTGAATTGAAAATGAATCTCGCTTCTCACATGTAGAAAATATATACAATAAAAATAAAACAAAGCCTGAAGCCTAGCCAGGCATCTTGCCTATCATACACTCTGAACTCTGGCTGGGCACCTGTGGCTCAACGGGCTAAGGCGCCAGCCATGTACACCTGAGCGGGCGGGTTCGAGTCCCGCCAAACAACAATGACGGCTGCAACCAAAAGATGGCTGGGCATTGTGGCGGGCACCTGTAGTCCCAGCTACTTGGAAGGCGGAGGCAGGAGACTCGCTTGAGCCCAGGAATTGGAGGTTGCTGTGAGCTGTGGTGCCACAGCACTCTATCCAGGGTGACAGCTTGAGACTCTGTCTCAAAAAAGAAAAAAAAATCACTCTGAACTCAAGCCTCTCTGTTCTTCTAAAAAGGGAAACTAGAAAAAGTCTAGAGAGAGTTAAAGTCAGATTAGAATCGAACAGAGACTTTTCCTTTGATACAATCAAAAGTCAGATGAACTTTGGGTATAGGATACAACTACAAGATGGACTCTATGTAACAAATTCAAATATTCTGACCTGGTTATTTGTACCCTCACACTAACCTGAAATAAATGGAACAAAAAGTAAACAGAAATAAAGGTCAGAAGAACTGAAGGAAAATTAATAATAATTCATTTCGCAGAGGACAAATCCACATTATCTAAGTCTGTGTCTTAGTGATACCAAGATTCCCCTGAGTACCACTAATGGCTGGTGTTTCTTACACTCTCTCAGAATCTTTTAGATCATCCAGTGTGTTACCCATAGCTCATTACCTCTCAGTCATCACGTTAATATCCATCTTTAGGGCCACAGAGAGCATGGTCTCTACCATGGACCAGCTAGAGGATGTGAAGCAAAGCCTATCGACTTTCTCAGTTTCAGTTATCTCATCTGTTAAGAGAATGAGTCTTCCTTTTTGCTGTAATTCCTTCCCAATTTAAAATTCTCTGAATTTCATCTTATCTTGCTTGTGTCTGTTATTTTCCCCAAATTCCATTAACTTTTATTGCTGTGAATTAAAGCTCTATTGCCCCTGAATTTGCAATTGGTACAAACAAGTATGATATGCAACATTCAATGGTAAGATTTGCAAACTTTGATAATGATCAGTCTATACAACTGCTTAGATTATTACTTACTAAAAGTTCTTTAAGTATATATTCAATATTTAATTCAAATGTGATAGAGATACACAGCCCAGACCAAACAAATGAATTCTAAACTGGCTCTTACCTCTACATGCTATGGAACCTTGGACAAGTATCTTCTCTCCTTGACCCTGTGTCCTTATCTATAAACCTAGATGAATAATTTTTATCCTCTCTTACATTACAGGGTTGTTATGGGGATAAAATGATCTCATCGATGAGAAAATGCTTGAAAAAACATCACCCAGGTTCAGTGTGTCATAGGATTATTCTTACTGTCAAATGAGATAAGAGAGGTGACGGCACTTTGATAGATTTATATAAACTGTCAGTTGACCTTATGCGAGTCAGTCATTCTCTCTTGGTCTGCTTTCTCATCTGAATGATAAGTCCACTTAGGCACCTTTCATCACTGAAATTCTCTGGTTCTGGGATTGATTTATTGTCAAGTATGATTACTGTTACCCCATCAGTCAGAATCACAGAAAAATAGATAATAAAGAAGGACCAGTGTCCAAGGCAGAAGAAGCACTAGGATTTGAGGCAAATGTCCTGGGTCTGTTCTTCAGGTCTGCTGCTCCTTAGGTTTGCGGCGGTAGGCAAGTTCCCTCCCCTTTCAGAGTCACGATATCCTCAGGAGAGAAAAAAAGAGCTGGGTTAAGTTAACACAGAGCAAGGCTTTACTGTTTATATTTGCCTCCTTCTTCTGTAATTAACTCCCCAGTACTCCTCTGCAGAATTAACCCTGACCCATGAGGTATACGTGACGCTGATCTCATTCCCTAGAATTCCATGGAACTCAGAGGCAGGGCCCTGGCCAGTGAGTTGGTCCCATTTTCTTGGCTGCAGTGATTAACTCAGGGTTGGACACAGACTCGCCCAGATTGGTCCTATGAAACTGTATCCTATGCTTTTCTGGAGTTATTAAGAAAGAAATCTCCCTACTACCAACTGCATTGCAAGCTGTAGAGATGATAGAAGTCTGAGGCCCTCTGTCTCCTACATGGGAAGAGGCTTCCTAAGAATGGAACCAACGCAGAGAAAAGCAAACAATAGTGGAGGTCCCTGATAACATCATCTGGGCTCCTGGATCCAGCCCCATGGGGGAGATGAGGGGAGTCTGGATCTCTTTCTGAAATGCAAAAGAGGTGTTTTTAAGAGTCAGGGGTCTCTTGACCTTAATCACTTATAGGATAAGGAACAAAACTCAAATGCCTAAAAGTGGATGGGAAAGCAGAGAGGACCTTAAACAACTAAGGAGACTTTTCTACATTTAAAGAAGACAGTACAGTTAAACCTTTGATGATGACCATGATGCAAGCCCAAGAATGCCAGACATTTGGGGTTTTTTAAATTAAATCATAACTGTGTACATTAATGCATTTATGGGTACATTTACTTATTTGTTGTGGTAATATATTTATACTTCACTCTTTTTTTTTGGGGGGGGGGGACAGAGCCTCATGCTGTCACCCTGGATAGAGTGCTGTGCCATTGGCTCAAGTGAGTCTCCTGCCTCCGCCTCCCAAGTAGCTGGGACTACAGGCGCCCACCACAACACCCGGCCATTTTTTTTTAGATTGCAGCCATCATTGTTGTTTGCTGGCCCAGGTGTACGCGGCTGGCACCCTAGTCCGTTGAGCCATAGGCACCAAGCCATTATACTTCACTCTTAATAGTTTTGATTTTTATTTGTTTAAGAGAAGCTAAACACTTGAATTTTTATGTGAAAATGTCTTGATTTCAGTTCTTGGTAACTAATCCCACAAAATGTTAAAGCACCTTTAAGCCAGGAAATATATACTGATCATCAAACTAAATTCAAAATGTGAATCACAGTTGTGTCTCTTCCTTTCTGAGATTCATCAGAGGGTCTCTGAGTTCCTCAGCATCATAAGACAAATATAATGTATAGATGTACACATGTGTTTTTCTGGGGAAAGACCCAGAGTTTTCAATTAGAGTTTATTTAGGGTCTCAAATAATCCAGAAAAGGTTAAAAATATCTGATCCATCAAGACATTATTACCCCAGAAGTGTTAGTGAGGGGTACTCTATGAATGTATTTTGATTTTATTGGGACACTCTCTTCAATATTCTTCTCTTTCAAAACTGAAAGGTCAATTCCTACCTCTCTTGTGTCCCTCATTGTCCTCCCAATGAGGAAAGAATATTACATTATCATCGATATTTACTGTACTCAGTCATGGGCCATTAATCCAGGTTTTACCCTCTGCAGAATTTACCTCTGCTTACCCTGTGACAAAACCAGGCTAACACTGCATTCATTGTACTCTGCCAGATCCTGAAATGTGGGGCTCAGGGTGAGGAAGAAGGATTATTCTGTTTGGGTCTCATCTCTATTCCCACTGTTCAGTGTAGTAGCCAGCATACAATCTTCACAAAATAAACAAAAATTAAAAATAAAAATAAAGAAATGATTTACTAAAATCCTATTGAAACCCATGACTGATAGGAAGATTCTTAGGGCTATGGGGAGATGTTTCTGCCACCTTCAGTTTATTGCACATATTCTATCATTTCCCAGGCCTAGCTGAATAAAGAGATATAGAAAGAGAGTTGTAGATTTTTTTTTTCCTTACTACCATCTAAATTGGTCTTTTAACTAAATAACCTTCTGCTCCTACCTCCATAAAATCAACCTCCAGAGTGAGGGTTCTATTAGTCTAAAACGATGTCCCTCTTCTACCCCCCCAAATATACCATTTACTTTTTTATTTATATCACAACAATTCCACTGCCTGTCATTTTCCTGTTCACATACTTATTTATTTTCAGAATTGCCCTCCAGAATGTAATTATAGCCCATTCTAGTTTTCACATCTTAAGAGTGACACAGACTTAATGTGTCCATAGGGTATTTGGGAATGAAAAGAAAGGAAACAACAGGTTATTAAAAATGGCTGGAAAATTTATACCATTCAGCCTAAAAATGAGAGAGCTCAGAGTAAGATTGACTTTAAATACAGGAAGAACTGCCCCATAGACAAGAATTTTATCTTCATACTGAAGGGATTCAGGAGATAACAACAACCAAAGTCATAAAACTCAGGAACAAAAGATTCCATCTAGGAGCAGGAAGAATTCTCCAACCATTTGAAATGTCTGTTCTGGGAAAGGGCTTCTTTGGAGGGGAAAGCAGCGAGTCCTCATCAGAAGAGGTCCTCAATTTAAGGCAAGATGACTGTCTGTCAGAAGTAAGGTTGGAGCAATTTTCGTCAAGGGTGGTGCTGGCTGTGTCAGGTCAGCGCCCTTCTGCAGATCTATCACTATATAAGATTGAGAAGCAGCAGCCCTTTCCCATTCGACACTAACATTTTGCTTGTCCCCTTCTTTCCCTTCTCTTCCTTCCGCTTGAGGAAAAGGGGTGGGAGCCGAAGCCACCTTTAACTTCACCAGTCTCCCCTGTTGAGTGGTACAGGGAGAGTGCAAAAATCAACTTTGAGAACTTGGGGCTCACACAGTAAGTAGAAGAACCTCATTTTTCTCTGAACCATGAAAGTATCAAGTTATTCCTTGCCAGAAACCAATTTAAAGTCAACCTATAGCCGGGCGCTGTGGCGGGCGCCTGTAGTCCCAGCTACTTGGGAGGCTGAGGCAAGAGAATCGCTTAAGCCCAGGAACTGGAGGTTGCTGTGAGCAGTGTGACGCCACGGCACTCTACCCAGGGCGATAAAGTGAGACTCTGTCTCTACAAAAATAAAATAAAATAAAATAAAGTCAACCTAAATCTAAACCCTTATTCTTCTTTACTTGGTAACCTTGGAGAGGTTGGCTCTCTGAGCCTCAGTTTCTTCATCTGTGCAAAGGGAAATGACGACCAAGATACCTACACCACACACAATTGTGATAAGGATTGAGTGAGATGAATCACACGTAGAGAACATTAAATCACTAAGCTAATGTGTTATTATCATCATTATTATTATCATTATCTTATGAAAACCACAACAAGGGCCTGAAGATATTGTGGCCATGAAAACAACAGCAAACAGTAGATAAGAGTTTTCATACCAGCCCTGCCATTTGTTTACTGTATTATCTTGAAAATCACTTAATTTTTAGCGTCTTTGTTTTGTCATGTGGCTGGCTGGCTGGCTGGCTGGATGGATGGATGGATGGATATAGAAATATAGAAATAAAATGCATTTTACTCTTTCCCCAAGTACTCCACAGGGGGAATTATCAAATTCAAATGAAATCATGGCTAAGATGTTTTCTGTACAAATAGCAACAATAATAAATTTTATATATGAAGACACAGACGCCTAATGAGAGACCCTAACTAACTAAGCAAACAAGCATCTTATAGTTCATGAAGTACTTTATTCTCCATTACCACAGGCAACCCAGTGGCAAAAAAATAAATAAATAATAATAATAATAATTGATATTTTACAAGTGAGTGAAAACAAACTCCATTTTTTTATTTGTTTTAAGTCATATACACATAGATCATGAATACATTTATGCATATGTGGGGTACAATGTGTTGATTTTTTAAAAAATAATCTGACATGTTTACATCAAACCAATCAACATAGCTTTTGCTTTATTTACTTCATTATTGCGCTAAGATATTGTGTTTGAATCCCTTCTTTTTGCTAGAAAGCTAAGACTGCAATGGTACCCTTGCCCAGCCCCTGAGGGTCCTCTTTGTACTTGCTCATTGTGTTCCTTGAGTTAGGGAGTGCTATTGTCATTTTGGATGGGCCACTTTTGGTTGTGCAGGGCAAAACTGTTCTGTAAGGTACCATCTCAGGTGCAGGAAGAATTCCTGGCCTATTTATTAATGGACAGCGGTGTCCCTCCCCTACATTGTGACCAATCAAATGCCCCTCTGAACTAAATGTCCCCTGGAGGAAAAGGCAATAGGACCACTGTTAGGAAAGGGGTCATAGGAATGGCTGGCAGTCATTTCAAGATCTCCCCTGCAGGGCCCTTGCTTGTGGGAACATCCTTATCCCTTCAACCCCATCTCCCTCTCTACTCACTCAACAGTTACCCTGCACCTGGAACTATTATAAAGACAAAGGACAGAACAGTGAGCAAGAAGGACAAAATTTCTGTCCCTTGGGATGTTCCAGACAGGTCAAGAAAGTCAGGCAAAAATAAAGTAAACCAGTAAGTATATAATTTCAGATAATGCTATGCATCAGAAAAAGTAAAGGAAGGAAAGAGTGAGCTGAGAAAGGGGAAGCAAGTGCAACCAAGGGGTGATCAGAAGATGCCTCTCTGCAGACGGAACTTATGAGTCAGGGAATCAACCACACAAAGAGTTGGCAAAGAGACTCTCAGGAGAGAGAAGAGCAAGCACAAAAGACAGGAAGCAAGAATAGCCCGGCCTATCCAAGGAACAGCAAAAAGGATATTGTATGCAGAACAAAGTAAGCAAGACAGAGGGGACAGGGATCAGGGTGGAGATGCCAGCAAAAGCCAGATCATGGAGGTCCCCATGGTTTGCCAGAATATTTCACACCCCTACCCCTTTGCCCTAGCTGTTCCATTTGTATGGAACGCCCTTCCCATTCTCACTTCCTAGAAAACTCCTGTGCAAACTCTGATGCAAAACTCCCAAGCAAAGGTGGTTTTTAATTTCCTCTGTAAAGCTTCTCCTGGTTTCCCTAGGTTATAACTGCTCCCTGGTTTCTGATTTCTACTATACCTTACGTATGTCATGCATCACAGTGAAGAGACCTGGCTTCGGAGCCAAACCACCAGATTCACACTAACTCTGTATCCCTGAGCAAGCCACTTAACTTTGCTGGGCTTCAGTGTCCTCCTCTTCAAAACTGGGGGAGGGGGTATACTATCCCTGGGAATTGTTGGGATGGTATGAAGACGGAATAAGTTAAACTTGTATAAGTGCTTACAACAGTGCTTTGCACATAGTAAGTGCTCAGTTGTTTAAAAAAACCACCACATAATGTATTTTTTCATGTCTATCTCCTCAAGTAAATTCTAATGTCCCTTGAAGGCATGACATGAGTTACATCTTGAACATGTGCCCTCCATAACTAAAATCATTTCTGAAACACAGAAGATGCTCAGTAAAGATGGTAGAAGGGAAGGAGAGAAAGAAAAAGAAAGGTAAATTATTGGAAAGCAAGGGATGTAAAGCTTCACATTATTCAAAGTATTTTGACATCATTCTGTTTATTCCTATTCATAGAAACTCAATAGACCTGCAGAGTAAGATTTACTTATCCCATTTCATAGATAGGAAAACTGAGTCCCAGAGAGATGAATGATTAAGTGGACAGGACTTTCCCCATGCAGTGGCTACATCTAACGCACAAGATAACTTTATCCTCAACATGTTGGTGATAAAAACAATCATAGGAATCCTGCTTGAAGAAAGCTTTATGTTTATGAAATACTTCAAAATCAATACTTATTGAAGCTTTATAACATCCCAGAGATGCTCAAAGTTAACTCTTTCCACTTTCTAGAGGAAGAGGGTGGAGCCCAGAAAGCTTGTGCCTCCTATGTAGCTGGCGTAAGCACTGGAATGAAAACCCAGAGTTCTTGGATCCCAGTCAATCCAGTGTTCCTCTGCACCAACACACTTCCCCCAGGCATGTTTCAGGGGCAGGCCTCAGTTTGTTTGGACCCTGCTTCCCTAACAGCCCAGGTGTCTTTCCTCAGTACCTACAGTGCACAACCATTAAGAAATAAGAAAAATATTCACTGTGCAATAAATATCTGGGTGATATTTAAAAACAGTCAGAACTGTGTTCCTGAGCCAATTTCTATTCTAGGCACAGCCAGTGACTCACTGGCGACCTTGGACAAAAAAGAGGTAACCTTTATTTCTCTGACAAGCTTCTATTTCTCAGAAACCCAGAGTCACAAGCAAAATAGTTTCTGACAGATTTCCCCAGTTATCTAAAGTCTATAAGAACCCTACAGAGATCATGGATCCAGCCCCTCCAAATTTCAACAAAATTTGACAAACCTATTTAAGGCTGAAGTCACCAAGCCACAAATGAGATCTCAGCCTGTAAGTCTATTGAGCTAATGAAGAGTGGGCATATGACCAGAGCACACCTCATGATTCTGAGTGCAGTGCTGATAGCAGACTCACCTGATAGCTTCTCTGCTAGGTATGCTCATAAGGAAGTATACAGAATATTCTAGAACTTCTAAATACCAAGGGATCACATGCCACAGAGCCCAGTACTGGGTCAATAGGTGCAATTTACAAGAAAAAGAATAAAAAAAAATGACTTTATTTGCCCCTTTCTCTGTACGTGAAATAACTGTCCCAATATAAAATACTGTAGGCATGCAGAACATGCCTTCATCTGTTCGACCAATATTAATTAAATGTCTATTGCACCAAGTATGGTGTTAGATGCCTGGCAAATAGCTTTGAACAAGGCAGTGTCTGCCCTCTTAGAGCTTATAATCTAGTAGAAGAGGCAGATATTAAATAGGCAATCACACAGATAATCTTGAAATATAACTGGGCTACATGCTGTGAAGTACAGGAGGTAGGAGAGTTTGTAACAGGAGACCTCCTCAATTCGAGAGGATCAAGAAAGGCTTCCCTGAGAAAGTGACATTTAAGCTAAGCCCAGAAAAATAAGGAAGGAGGAAAGAACTTTCCAAGCAAAGCGAAGAGCAGGTTCAAAGACTCTGAGGCACAAAAAAGCCTGGAACACTTGAGAAATTGAAAGCATAACCTTCTGGCTAGTAAACAGGATAGAGGCAAGAAGGAGGTGAGCTGACAGTGAGGCTGGGCCCAAAGTGAAACTGAGCAGGTCACAGAATTTGGGCTCTAACCTTCAACTGTGCCTTCCCAGGGAACCCCCGCCCGGTATGGAAATAAGTGAAGGAGCCAGGCACTGAGCCCACCTCCGTATACTCCTAGGGAGTGATCAGTGGTTGGCCAGCCCAAGGGCGGAATATAGAGGAAACATAATAAATGTCCAGTATCCTTTTACTAAACCAGAGAAAAACAAAGTACCCTCTGCAATGGTTTGGCCTTATAAGAGCCTTTACACACACCCACTCAGTGATATAAAACCCAAATGCTCCACAATCCATGGAACCAGTCAGTCAAGCACATCTATCTTGATACTTTTGCTTCCATTTCCCAGTCCCCAAAGACACAGAGATATTTTACCTCTACTAGACTTTTAATGGCAATTGCAGAAGATAAGAGCCGGAAAGAATCTTAGATAATTGATAAATGATGATTTCACAGAGAAGCAAATGCATATGTGTGTGTGTGTTTTTATATATATATATATATACACATATATGGCATATGTATTTATATACATGTGTCTATATGAATGAAAATATTTATAAATTGTCATTCCAAATAAGAGATTGGCCTAGTTTCATTAGATATTTATTTTATCAAATAAGGACATTTTAAATCAAAGCCCCAAAGTAATTCCATCTATATGTCACCATCATTTAATATGAAGATAGAAAGAACATTCTGATCAGAAATTTTAAGAGAAAAAAGATGTAATCTTGAATTAAGAACAGTAGTTTCTGAGAAAGAGGACATAAAAGTTTATACCAACATTCTCACCAAATGCAGACAGATCAGCTCTGGCAACCACTGGCCTAAAGCTGAGCTGTCCAAAATAGCAGCCCCAGGACATATGCGGCTCTTAAAAGCTTGAAGTGTGGTGAATTGGAGTTAAGATGTGCTGCAAACTACACATGAGATTTCAAACATTCACTAAGAAAAAATTCTGAAATATTTCATTGGCAATCATATATATTGGTTACATATTAAAACCATATTTGAATATACTGGGTTAAAAAATTATTAAAATTAATTATACCTATTCATTTTTAATGTTTTAATGTAGCCACTGGAAAATTTAAGATTATCCATGAGGTTCATTTTGTATTTCTGTTAAACAGAGCTGCCTAGAATAATTCTCTCACATAGGTAGAGAAATTCACAGTGAATCTTTGCACAAAGCACAAAACAAAAGAACTATGATGGCAGTGGGATGTAGCTGTGATTGAAAAAGCAGCAAAAGAAAACCACAGAACAAGGTTCTGATCTTTCCTTGGCTTCACATTTACTAAGTGAGCTGAGGCAAGCGGCTCTCCCTTGCTGGGCCTCAGTCTCCTCATCTCTAAAATGAGGGATTGGGAAGGGGACAGGATCTGAGGGCCCTGACAGCTCTGGCACTCTGATCTTCTCGCCCTCCTCCCTCTGGGAAGGCCATCACTCACACTGCCCAGGATTGGAGGCTAATTTTCTGCCTTCAGAAGGATCTCCAGAGAAGGAGCCCTAGAGAAGCCTGTGGCTGACTCATGTCAGAGTGTCACAATATTGATGATAGTCCCTGAGAACACAGAAGCCGCCTGCCTCAGAGCTGAATGTATAATTGTGTAATGTGAGTGCTTGCCTAGCTAAAGCTGTCAGTCTTGTTCCTCAGCACTGAGCTCTGCTTTGATTGAAGAAGCTCTTTGGTAAGAATATGAAAAATATTTATTTATTGAGCATGTAGTCTGTACCCAAGACTGTACTTTGTTATCGGTTGAATAATAGTGTTCCCTAAACAAAGTATAGGGAAGACCTAAGCCCGAAAGGTCAGACTCTGACCTTATTTGGAAACAGAGGCTCTACAGAGACAATGAAGTTAAAATGATGTAATTAGAGTGGGCTCTAATCCGATGACTGCTGTCCTTTTACAAAGGGGAATTTGGACACGGGGACAGCCTAACACAGAGGTATCCCTCTGTGAAAACATAGGGAGAAGATGGCCATGTGACTGGAGTGAAGCATGTACAATGAGCCAAGATAGATAAAGATCAGTAGCAAACTCCAGAAGTTATAAGAGGTGGAGAAGAATTCGCCCCTGCAGTCATCTAAAGGAACGTGGCCCTGCCACCACCTTGAGTTTAGACTTTGGGCCTCCACAACTCTAAGATAATTCATTTATCCTGTTTAAAGCCACCCAGTGTGTGGTACTTTGTTACAGCAACCCCAGAAACCTCATACATATTTGTCAACCCATTATCTGTTGTAATCTTCACAATCACACTATGAGGTGGGCGTTACTATGAAGGCTTCCTTTGCTGGTGAGTAAAAGAGAGCAACTAACTTCCCCAGATAATGAAGTTGTATACATGAGAGCCATAGCTGAGCCCAGTCATGCTTACTTTGAGCTCTTCTGCTCTGCTGCCCTGGTAGAGGGGAATGAACATGAGGTCAAAGGACCTCAAAAGCACTGATCTCCCCTATGTGGTCCTGATAAAGTCACTTCACCTTACAGGCCAAAAGAAACGATGGATGATCACAACAAGATCTGAAATAAATTAATGATAAATAGGTTGAGATGCTCTTGATTAATTAAATGTGATAAGAAAGAAAGAAACGAATAAAAATCAGATTGTTCTCAAGTTTCTTACTAGCCAGTAAATGAATATCACCTACCACAAGGACCACCACTGCTACCCACCATGACCACTTCAATCTCCCCACCAACACCATGGCCCTGCCTACCAGTTCCTTAAGCTTCTTATTCCTACCCCCAGCCTCCTCACTTACTAATGGTTTATTATGTCCCAGGTAGAATTCCCATCTTACAGATGAATAAATGTAGGCTTGGGCAAGTTAAAAAGAAGCAGTTCACATAGCTAACAAAATAAGAACTTGCAGAAGAAATTCAAAATTTGTTGCTATTCCTCACATAAGCCTCCTCATTATTTCTCCCTGGGATTGAGATTGAGAAAGATATTTCATGCCCAAAGGAGGAGAGGCATGCTGACCTGGACAGTTAAATTCCAGTACCTCACAGGGTGTCCAGAGCCAGTGAATGAAGCTGTCCAAAGTCTATAGTGGGCTGCAAAGCAAACAGCCAGGCTCTTCCTTCTTTACCTCTCTGCACACAGCCAAAGTCTGACTGACTCAGCTCTTTTCTCCCAATAGTCTAGATCAAAAACACTTTTTCTTTTTCTCTTTTTGCATTTATAGAGCATCTAGAACCTAGCCTATAAAAGTCTAGGGTAAGTGACAAATTCTCATTTTCACTCATATATTCTCTCTTCCCCCGCCACCTCCCCACCTTTGTATGGACCTAGTCATATTAGAGTGGAGTTTCCATTTTGAATTTTGGATTAGAAAAAGAGCAGAACTTTCAAATTACCTGATTTTAATACCACTCAAATTCATCCATGAATAGGAACCCTCCATAAACCCAGCTTAATTTACTTTTGGTTGTACACCAGGACAACAGCTGATAATTTGATTATTCCCTTTGCTTGGCATAGATTTCTTTTGTGGACCATATAGGAACTAGTGGAAGAGTCTGAGAACAGAATTGTACTTTTCCTGTATAACGAAATATCACTATTGTGATATTTTTGTATTGATGTCTATCTGACTTCTAGTAGTGGTATTATTCATAGAGACAGGAAAAATACTAAAATGAGCAATTCTGGTGATAGGTGATAATGTGAATGGAAGTTAAGTTTAATTCTGAGAGGCCAGAAGGCATCCACTGGGAATCTGAATAAACAGGAGCTCAAGAATTCTAGGCTGGAAATATAGACTTAACTGTGTGTATATAGATGGGGACAGACATCATATAAGAAGGCTCCAATTAATAAGGAAAATATATATAATGAGAAGGCAAAAGCTATAAGGACATAATCCCAAGAAAAGGCTACTTCAGCTTTTGAGTCTAATTTTTATTATCTATAAAATGGAGTTGAAAATAGTTCCCCTCTAACATTATTTCTGAGAATGTAAATTAGTGTAGCCATTACGGAAGATATGATCCAGCAATTCTATTGCTGCGTATATATCCAAAGGACATAAAATCAGTATGTCAAAGAGATATCTGCACTCCTATGATCATTGCAGCTTTATTCACAGTAGCCTTGATATGGAATTAATGAGAGTATTCATCAAAGTATAAATGAAATACTATTTAGCCTGCATGAAGAAGAAAATCCCACCATATGGGGCAATGTGGTTAAACCTAGAGGATTTTAATAGCTTAGGCAAACATGAATACTGTATGATCTTACTAATATGCAGAATCTAAAAAAGTCATATTTACAGAAACAGAGGAAAAAATAGTGGTTACCAGGAGCTGCCATGGGTTGGGGGTGGGATAAAGATTGGGAAGATGTTAGTCAAAGAATACAAACTGCCATTTATATAAAGGAATGAATTCAAGTGGTCTATCTTACAACATGGTGACTACAGTTAATTACAATGTATTATACACTGGCAAATTGCTAAGACAATAGATTTTGCATGTTCTCACCACAAAACAAAATATGTGAGGTAAGGTATATATTAATTAGCTTATTTTAGCCATTAAACAATATGCACATATTTAAAAACATCATGTTGTACACCATGAAATGAGTATAATTCTTGTTAATTAAAAAAATTACACACTCAAACCCCATTTTGTTGCTCTTTAGTTTAATGTACCTTACAGGTATTATATTTGTATATTATAGATTTGTGGATCCCAGTATCAAGAAAATCTATTGATGCCATTTTTCCAACATCATGTACTTACTTCCTGTCTCTGTGTTACATTCTGGCGCTTCTTAAAATATTTCAAAATATATCTATTATGGTAATCTTTGATATTCCTATTATAATTGATTTGAGGCACCATAAACTACACACATAGAAAATGGCAAACCTAATTTTAAAATGTTTTATGTATTCTAACTGCTTCACCAACCAGTTGTTCCTCTGTCTCTCTTCCTCTTGTCAGGCTTCCCTATTTCCCGAGACACAACAATATTGAAATTGGATTGCACCAGTTAGTAACCCTACCATGGCCTGTAAGTGTTAAAATAAAAAGAAGTGTTACATGTCTCTTTCTTTAAATTAAAAGCTAGAAATACTTAAGCTTAGTGGGCAAGGCCTGTCCAAAGGTAAGATAGCCTGAACGTTCACTCTCTTGTGTGAAACAGTTAGACAAGTTATAAGTGCAAAGAAAACATTCTTAAAGGAAATTTGTGAACACACCAATGATAAAAAAGCAAAACAGCTTATTTCTGACATAAAGTTTGAGTGGTCTAGATAAGAGATCAAACCAGTCACAACATTATCATAAGTCAAAGCCTTATACAGAGCAAAGCCCTAACTCTCTTCAACTATGTAAGCTAAGAAAGGTAAGGTTGTAAAAGAAATTTGAAAGCAGCAGGGATTGGTTCATAAGAATTAAGGAAAGAAACCTTCTCCATAAAAATACAAGGTAAAGTAGTTACTGATATAGAAACTGCAGCAAGTTATCCAGAAGATCTAGCTAAGATAATTGACATAGTAGTAGCTACACTAAACAACTTATTTCCAAGGGACAATTTCATTTAGGACTTTCATAGCTAGAGAGAAGTCAAAGCCTGGCTTCAAAGCTTCAAAAGACAAGCTGATGTTTTTCTTAGAGGCTAATGTAGCTGGTGACTTTAAGTTGAAGCCAGTGGTGATTTGCCATATAAAATGTCCAGAAGTTCTTAA
Organism: Arctocebus calabarensis; assembly: GCA_963573935.1. Lineage (NCBI taxonomy): Eukaryota > Metazoa > Chordata > Mammalia > Primates > Lorisidae > Arctocebus > Arctocebus calabarensis. The sequence continues at coordinate 21,368 of CAUYON010112885.1, forward strand.
AAAATATGTGAAATATTCTCTGCCTGTGCTCTAAAAATGAAATAACATAGCCTGGATATGATTTACTAAATTTTATTTTTATTTGCACTGACAGTAGCTTTACTGAATATTTTAAGTACACTGTTGAGATCTACTGCTCAGAAGAAAAGCTTCCCTTCAACATATGACCACTTATTGATAATACATGTTGTCACTCAAGAACTCTGATGGACAGGTACAAGGAGATTAAAGTTGTTTTCATCCCTGCTAACACACAATCCCTCCTGTAGCCCACTGATCAAGGAGTAACTTTGACTTTCAAGTCTTATGCAAGAAATACATTTCATAAGGCAATAGCAGCCATAGACAGTAATTCCTCTGATGTAGCTGGAAAAGTAGATTGAAAAGAAAATGTTTTAAAAAGAATTCACCATTCTAGATGCCACTAAGAACATTCATGATTCATAGGAGGGTGTCAAAATAGCAAAATTAACAAGAACTTGGAAGAAGTTTGATTCTAACCTTTATCAACGACACCAAGGGATTCAAGACTTCAGTGGAGAATTCACTGAAAATATGATAGAAATAGCATAAGAACTAGAATTAGAAGTGGATCCTGAAGATGTGACTAAAGTGCTATAATTTCTTGATAAAACTTAAATGAATGAGGAGCTCATTCTTATGGGTGAGCAAAGAAAGTTGTTTCTTGAGATGGAATGTACACTTGGTGAAGATGCTGTTAATACTGATGAAATGAAAACAAAATATTTGAACTATTACATAAACCTAATTGATAAAGCAGGAGTAGGGTTTGAGAGGACTGACTCCAATTTTGAAAGGTCTATTGAGGTTTAAATGCCATCAAACAGCATCACACATTACAGAGAAATCATTCATGAAAGAAAGAGTCAATCAATACATCAAACTTCATTGTTATTTTAAGAAATTGTCACAGACATCTCAACCTTCGGCAACCACCACTCTGATTAGTCATCAGCCATCATCATTTAGGCAAACCCTCCACCAGTAAAAAAAATTATAATTAAATGAGGTTTTAATGATAATTAGCATCTTTTTTGCAATGACATATTTTTGATACATAAAATTCATACATATTTGTGGAATGTATGTGATACTTTGTTACATATAAAGCATGTATAATGGTTAGGTAACATGAATATATTAATTTTTAGACATAATGCTATTGCACATGTATTAGACTATAGTATAGCATAAACATAATCTTTATATGCACTGAGAAATAAGAGTTTATATGATTCACTTTATTGTGATATCTGCTTTATTGAGGTGCTCTGGAATCAAACCTATGACAAGGTATACCTATAACAAACATTAATAAATACTTATCCTGTCATGGAGCATTTGTAAGAACTAAAGCATGCAGGCATTCAGGAGGTTCTTGCTTATAAAATGTGCTAAATAAATATCAATAGTTAATTTTATTATTCTACTGAGATCAAAGAGAATGAACAAGGGGTAGAAACTGATAAGAAATGCAGGTAGCTGGACGAGTCACCTCTCTTATCCCAGTGAAGCAGAGGGCCAAGCCAACTTCCACCAGTGAAGACAAGGTAGTTAGATTTGAGGCTAGGAAATGGTGGTGAAAATTGGTTTAAAAAAATTGGAGGATTATTAGGCAGTAGGGGGAAGGCAGCTGAGACAGGCACCCATAAATCTTAGAACTAGGAAAATCACAGCACTGTGCAGTTTTTCTCAAACAATATTGACATCCCTGACAGATGTCAGCCAGGGCTAAGAGTTAACAAGTTGATTGGTTAAATAACAAAGGTTTGGGAGTGGATGGCACAGATGAATAAGAGAAGTGGTACATTGCCCTGCAGTACACATTTCTAGGCTAGGCAATAAAGCTATGAGTACTCTATAACTAATGATTCAAGCACTCCCTACCACGAATCTAAGGGGTAATCTCTTCCATTTCCACCTACTCAGCACTGCCTTTGTTTCTTCCCATCCTGCTTAAATTCCTTGTTTCATCTACACAAGACCATGAGGTCCCTGGAAATAGGGCAGTCCCCATATCACACCCTATGCATTGTCACTCTTGTGGTATATCTTGCAATGCACACTGAATAAAGAACCGTGAGCTCTGGTATCAGACCGCTTATATTCAAAATCCAGCCCCTCCCCCACAATGGAGTTAGCTAAGCGGTTTAAAATCGCTATCCCTCTCTTTCCTCATCAATTGAGCAGGGATCTTTCTTTACAGAAAACTTGCAAGGTTTTGATAAAATAATTCCCATAAAATGCTTAGCACAGCACCTGACCATAACAAAAATTTCAGTAAATAATGTTTTTGTAATGCATACAAGGATTTTAAACCAGCATGTGTTCATTTGGGGTGCTGTACCAGGTCAGTTCTAACCCCAAAGGGAACGCAGTAATCCAAAGCTAGCAGCAGAGTTCAGAGAGGAGTCAGGAACAAGACACCACAGACCTGCTGGAGGCAGGTCTCCCCACCAAGAGTAGCTGGAGGAAAAGCTGTTTGCCAGGGCTTTTGAGCCCAGAAATCTTCTCCAACATAATTGAGAAATATGTTCCTCGTGCATTCCTAATTGAAACATAGCAGATGGCAGAGACATGTGTTTAATGAAATATGTCCATTCGATTAAGCTAGGCCATTGGGGATTTAGGGCTCCAGTGAAATTTCTGTTGCTACCTCGCCTTGTGAGACCAGGGAATTTTCAGAGATTTAACAAACTTGGAGAAGGAACAATTCTGGTCAAGTCTAGGAACCCAAAGCTAAGCTTGAGAGGTTCTGGCTTGAAAGTGTCTGTCTTGAAGACATTTGGGGTCACTAGATGATGGGGTCCTGGTATAAGGAATGATGAGGCTTGACACAAAGTCTGTGTCAGGGGACTGGGGAACTCTGGGGGGAGCCCTCTCCAGTAAACCTCAGGTCCATATATATTATCATAAAACAGGAAGAAGTAGACAAAGCTGCTTGTCCAACATTAGCACTGACTAGGGAGACATGGATAAGGTCAGATAGAACGTCTCCACCTTTGTTTTCGTAAACCCACAGACCTTGAGAAAAACCTCTGCCTCCAGCATCAAGAGACCTTTGGAATCTAGAGAATCTTTACCATGACCATTAGGCTTGGGATTGATACACCTCACATAGACATTTTCTCTAGGAGGCCAGTTTTCTGATCTCCTGCACATGTATAACTCACATCCCATTTTTGTGATTTTTAGGTCTCTCAAGCAGGAAGAGAGTTTTATGCTAAAGATCAGAGCTCAGTTTCCCCTACATTGTGTCTTGTGTGAGTTCTGGGCATGGGTAGAACATAGAATCAATCAACCAACCTGTGAGCCAGCCAAAGGAACTGACTGAGACCCTTCATACCTGGCTGCATAGTTCTCACTCTGTGATTTGCTTATGTCTCGGGCCCAGCTTTCATGTGGTAATGGTGATGATGATGAAGATGGTGTGTGTGTGTGTGTGCTCATGCACATGAATAAGCATGTGCACATGACCACCTTTGTAAAGACTGCCCAGTCAGACATCACGGAAACCCTCAAGACATTTCATGTGAAGCTCTTCAATGACACACTACTTTCTAATCTGAATTATTTTTGTTCACATCTATATAGGACTTTTGTAAATTAGGCTTATCTCCTTCCTCAAAGGCGAGGCCCACAGAGGTGGTTTACTCTGAACAGTGTTGGTTGTTGAGCTCAATAAGTTCCCAGGGAATGCAAGAAAGAATGACATATGGGGTCAGAGTTCCAATTCCTCTTTCCCTGACTTTCTGCTCAACTCCTATGACCTTCTGCCAAATAGGGAGCAGTAACAGTTCTTCTGATTGTTAGAGTCTTGAAACACTTTCTCTCCTTGGCTTCCAGGATACCACATGCTCATAACTCTCTTCCAGACTCAACCTGCAGATCTTAGTCTCCATTGCTGAATCTTCTTTATCTTCCGATTTCTTAACATTTCAGTGCTTCAGGAGTCCATCCTCACACATCTTCCTGTTTCTCCCTCTTATCATTCTCAGTGTGATCTCATTCATTACAGTGAAAACACTATCCTGTGTTCCATATCATCCAGACCTGTAACTCTAGTTCGAACTATTCCTGTGCAATCTAGATTTAAATGTCTAATTAACTACACTATATTTGCATGGAGAAGTAACAGGCATCCCAAGTTTAATACATTTAGAACAGAACTATGGACCTTCCCACCCCTCCATGTACTATTTCGCCATTTCTCAGGTCAGAAGAAGTGATTCTTTTAGTCCTCTCTTTTTCTCATTCCCCTAATTCCATCCACTGACAACTTTTCTCAGCTATGCTTCCAGAATATACCCGGAATCCTATCATTTGTCAGCATCTCCTCCACTAACAGCCTGGTCCAAGTCACTCTTAACCTCTTGCCTCAGAAATAGCAACCACTTCCTTAATGGTCTTACTCTCTCCACTCTCAGAAAGTGAACTCTTCACACAGGAACATGATTAGTACACACATCCCCATTAGAACCAGCCTGTGGCCTGCAACACACTCAGAATGAAGCCTGAAATATCTTGAATGACCATAGAAACCCCCAAGGGATCCAACCTGCCTATCTCTGCCTATCAGATCCCAGCATTCTCCATGCCACTGACCACAGTGCAACCATGTGGTCCTCTTCTCATCACTTAAACACTCTGAGACTCCCCCTGCAGTGGATCTTGTTCACTTGCTGCTCTTCATGTGGCTTATTCTTCCCCCAGTTTCTCCCATTATTTCACTTTTCCAGGATTCAGGCTCATCATCATCTTTTATTCAGAGAGGTCTTCCCTGACCACCTTAGCTAAAGCAGCCTCTTTCCTGTTACTTACTGATTTTTTTTTCAAGGTGCTTATTGGTACCTGGATTATCTCATGTATCTATTTACATTTTTAGTCTCTGTCTACTATAATGTAAGCTTCTGGAGGACAAGGCCCTTGTCTGTCTTATTTACTGCTATCTGTAGTGCCTGGCATAGAATAGGTGACCAATAAATCTTTGTGCAGCTAATAGACAATCAATAAATCTTTATTGTGCCTTGCTTCCCCTAATATGGCTAAAAGGCAAATGCTTACACTTTATTTCAATACTCTGGCCTCTCAATGTGAACACCTAATTAACTTCAACAACTTCTATCTCCATTCCATGAGCTGTGGAATGCTGCCCCTTATAACTGTTTCATCCAAGACATCTTATTCCTTCTCCTTACTGATATATCTGGGCCTGGAACCCCCTCTGTCAGTTTTTTGCTATATTCTCTTCCATATATTTACAACTTTTTGATTCTTCACTTGATTTTTGATTAAGGTTCTAAATTGTCTTTCTTCCATCCAAAGCCTCAACTCTGAATTAACTCAACAATTGGCCTTTTCTCTGACATCGGTGAAGATTTTTGCACTGGAAAAAATTCCTATTTAGCATCACTACAAATCCATTGTCTCTAGTGCTGCCTGGGAATTCCCCACTGGCTTCCAGTTCAGTGTTCTTCCCATGTAACACAATGAATGTTCCAAACCTTTTCTGACCATGCAAACCACCCACTCCATAGCTACCCTGATGCTCATGCGAAGCAGGTAACTATGTGCCACCTACCAGGAGAGAGTGGAAGCCTCTGGGTTGCTCCTCTCCTGTGTCCCTATTGATTAACTCCTCTCCATTTTATTAGCAACCCTGCCTCTCTCTTAGATCTATCATGGCAATATTTAGATAGATGAACTTATCTCCAGTCTTATTTTTAAAAAATAAACTTAAATTCCCATCCTCACATGTCAGACATCTCACTTCTCCCTTCTTCCTCAGAGCCAAGCTTTGAACCAATGTCTGCACCAGCTATCTCTACTCTCCCACCTTCTACTCTCTCACCTACCCTTCACCTGATTGTCATAAGGTTTCATATTTTCTTACTTCATTAAAATTACTATTTGCCAACATTACCAATGGACTCTTTGTCACTAAATCCAGAGGATAAGTTTTATTCCATTTCTAAGATCAGTTCTTAGTATTTGTGAAACACTGAACATTTGATCATCCTTGAAATGATGCTTTTTTTGGTTTCAGTTCCACAACATTATGACCTCTCACTTTCCTCACACTCATCCAGCAATTTTCATCTAAAACTTCTTCTAAATCTCCTCATCTCCATTCATCCAGTGAATTTTTGATGACCATTACAATTTTATACTTGCTACGTATTCTTCTCCCTTTTTGCTACATTCTCATCTTCTTGCTACATATCTTTCTCCCTTTTTGAGAAACCTCATTTACATAACTGACAATCACATATATGCTGGTGACTACCAAAATCCAGACTTCATCTCTCTTTCTTGAGCTCTAGATCAAATTGTTTACTGTATACTTTAAATGCCCTAGTAATACCCAAACATGCTCAAAGATGCAGTCACTACCTTCCCTCTTTTCCAAGTTTGATCTCCAAACAGTGTTTATGGTCTTAGTGAATAGCATCTTCAACTTCGTGGTCTCCCAAAATGAAAACTAAGAACCATCTCCAACATCTTTAACTTGCTCACCACCCACATGGTATCATGTTAATCTCACCATCTTATTCAATTCATCTATGTGGTTCAAATCAACTCACTGAGTTTGTACAATCAGCTGCATTGCTGATCATCTTCCTTCTAGACTTTCTTCTCCTAAACAAATCTCTTCAGTATAGCCAGATTAAGTTTTCAAAGCATGGATTTATTGGGCAGCACCTGTGGCTCAAAGGAGTAGGGTGCTGGCCCCATATACTGGAGGTGGCAGGTTCAAACCAGGCCCCGGCCAAAAAACTGCAAAGTACCGACTTATTGATGACATTCCCATTCCTTGTTACTTTTTTTTAAATTTTTTTTTTAAACTTTTGATGGCTCTTCATTGCCTTTAGTATAAATTCCCAGTTCCTGTTCATGATATATAAGGTCCTTCTTTTTACTTTCTTCATTTCTCTGTAGCCTTAATTGTTATCACTCCTCCCTCATAAGCTGAGCCCTAGGGAAGCTAAACTACTCTCTACCTTTTACAGTATGTAGACCATATGTGTTCCAATTTAGCTGCATATCTTTGCTGGTGTTATTTCTGTGCCCAGTTCTTTCTCCACTCTTTCCCCAGGTATCCCTCATTCATTCTTTAGGTATTTACTCATATTATCACTTCTTCTAGAGACTCTGTCTGCTTGAGTGTGTGTGCAATCCCCAAATTCCCATAGTACTCTGAATTTACCCCTATCATAGTATCAACCACCCTGTGCTTTTACTGGCTCTTTTTAAGATACTTTGTTGATATGTACTTTAAATCCCAGGAAATTAACCCATTTTAAGCATATATCCTACTATATTTACAGTTGTAAAACAATCCCAGAAATCTAATGTGAGGTGTTTCCATCACCTTTCTGCCTAATATGTATCAACTTGAGGAAGATGTCAGATTTGTTGATCATCTATAGACCCTCAGAGCATAGCATAGTACCTTTCAGCAAATAAGCATTTGTTGAACAAATAAAAAATTAATGAAAAGAAAAAAATGCCCAAACCATGATATGTTGCATTTCTCTTTATCAGATATGGCAACCTAATTTTGAAGCTCTTCCTTTCATATAAATTCTCCATCATCTTTTTGACATTTCACCAACATACCCACGTGGCAGTCACGGATGAATTTGCTCTGACAGAGAAAATAAGACCTTAAAATACCCAAGGGGTCAAGAGGGCCAGTATGATGTATTTGTGTTTGGTTCAAGAATATCTGGCTATCCCAAATGAAGATTTTTCTCCAAAACATTTGATATATCCTTCACTAATACCCCAAAGTGAAACATCTGCTTCTTGAGTTCTGTTTCTTTATTCTTCCTGCCCTTCTAAAATCTTCAGGCTGAGAGTCAAGAGAGCTGTGTTCAGGCCATAATTATGTCAACAATTCGCCAATCAGCTCGAGGTAAATCACTTTATATCTCCAGCCTGAGCTTCCTCATAATATCTTTCTTATCTATCTCCACTCTGATTTAGAGAGGGTAAAGCAAGCTAGAAGGCAAAACAAAGCACTTTTGAAAGTGAAAAGCACCATGCAAATATAACAGATTTTTAATTGGCTACCATTCTCTCTGGTTTATATTAATCAGCTCATTTATTTGAAGACGCTTTTGTGACAAACTAAACTATTAATGCTACCTAAAATTAGACATTCAAAACATATAAAATCCTTCATGCACAAAGCTGATGTACCCTGCTAAAGGGAGAAGAGTTCTGCTCTTTCACACAGACTGTTCTTATTTCACAAACAATGCTAATGAACGTGGTTTTATTGTTTCCCAAGCTACAGCAAATTGGAAATAGAAATGAAAGAGTAGAAGAACTATTTATTACAGGCAAACACACTGTAGAACAGGATGGTTGAGAACTGACAACAATGGGAAAAGAGAATCATACAAAAGTGAATATAAGAACTCAAAATTGTAGCCAGGGGACATTCAGAGCAGGAATCATAGACTCTCTCAAAAAACATATCCTACAGAACAAAAGATTACTGTTCATGACAATGATATTAAGTCATCAGGAGACTCTACTGCTTCAGAATCAATTCCAAAGAGGGGAAATGTGTAATTTTAAACACCAATTAGCTCCTGCTCTGTAAATCTTAATACAGAAATGAAAACAGGAATTACATTTGATCTCTAAGTTATTACATTAATGTTTGGGATAACAAAATAACATTGACTTTTCACATTATACTCAAGACTAGTCACTGAACCTACTTTATCATCATATTTTGTAACTCCTTGGGTTCTAGATGAAAACATTATTCGTTCCTAGTTGAGAAACAACCTTTCCTTAGGGAATACAGAATTATTTAGAAAAGGGATAACACATAAAATGTATTTGATAAATTGTTGGATGATCCAGATATTCATTTACTGTACAACTGCCTACAACTTAATATAGTTTTTAATTGTACATTTGTGTTTGCCATTATTTAATCCCACTAATCTATAAGCCATACTGACAAGGAATGTGTCTGTTTTGAAGTCAACATTGCATCTCCAAAGCCTACTAGAGTAGCTGGCGTATAGAAACTACTCACTACTCATGTAATTGCATGAATTAATGCCATGGGAAGTGTCGCACCCACCATATTTATTTGAAAAACAGTATTATACACTATCAAAAGAATTATTGTCTCAATTTTTTCATATCCAATTAAGATAAAACTGGAAAGTAGTAAACCCCAGAAGTCTGACACATCATATTTCTTTTAGAGATAAGGAAATTATAGCAAAGAAAAACAAAATCATATACTATATATTTTGTCTACTGAGAGAAAAGAATCATGGATTCATTCCCATATACTTTCCTATATATGGGAAAGAAATTTATATGATATGGGCCTGAATATTTCAAGTTACTCTTTCTAAATTATCTTTGAGGAAGTTCTGTTTACAGATGTTCAAATAGACACAACAATGCATTACTAATAAGGGAGAAAAAGCAAGATGGGTAAACAATTTCTTTCTCGAATTCTATCTGCCTCTGAGTATTTGGTCCACTAGCAAGATTGTTTACAAGACACTTTCAGTGTCCTTGGGGATGGTTTTGGCTCAATTACAAAATTGAGCCAAATTTTGTCCCCAGGATTATTTTGTCCCCAGGATCTGAAGTGAGCTATAAAATTATGAAAATTGACTGTCAGGTTTCATGTTCTGTTCCTTCACAGACTCAAGAAATTAACTCCTTATCAGACTGACAAATAGACATTGCACCTGGCTTATCATTATTATAAATTTGTGTCCCTCTGTAATCAGTCTCCTTATTTAACCTGGTTTGTTTGAGGGCATATTCAATATTATTGATAATTATTCACCTGGTGCAGTGACTGTTAAATAGTACACATTATTTGCTGAGAGAAAAACAATGGTCAAACAGATGGATAATCATAATTATAATCACAATCATGGAAATAGACATCATCAATTCTCCTAAGATACTGATGAGTAATATGTCAGCTAAAGCAGACAGCATCCCTTGTAATAGCATTATGTTGTTTACACTGTAGCTAGAATCACTAAAATCAAAACTCAACATCTACATGCAAAAAACACTCCTCACCCCCTACTTCTCATCTCATATGAAAATTGACTTGAGGGCCAGGCACAGTGGCTCATACCTACAGTGCAGCACTCTGGGAGGCCAAGTGAGTGGATGGCTTGAGCTCAGACGTTCAAGACAAGATTATGCTAAGTGAAGGAAGGAAGACAGACTTAAAAGGCTACCTATTATGGCTCGGCACCCTTAGCTCAGTGGGTAGGGCACCAGCCACATACACCAAAGCTGGTGGGTTCAAGCCCAGCCCTGGTCTACTAAACAACAATGACAGCACCTCCCCCCCCAAAAATAGCCAGGCATTGTGGTGGGCACCTGTAGTCCCAGCTACTTGGGAGGTTAAGACAAGAGAATCACTTAAACCCAAGAGTTTGAGGTTGCTGTGAGCTGAGACACCACTGCACTCTACCAAGGACCACATAGTGAGACTCTATCTCAAAAAAAAAAAAATTACCTATTATATGATTCCATTTAATGACATTCTGGAAAAGTCAAAATTATAAGAACAGAAAACAGCAGTGGTTTCCAGGTCTGGGAGTAGGTGTGGGGTTGAATAGAATAGCAAATGGCTGCAATTTCTTGGGGTGGTGAATGGCTTTGTATTCTGACTGGGATGATGGCTGCATGATTGAATACATTTGACTAAACTCCTTAGAAATTTTTGTTAAAAAGTGTAAAGTTTACTGTATGTAAGTTTTAAAAATGAACATACAGTATGTTTCATTCCAATACATATAAAATCAAAAAAAAATTCATAAATCTCTCTAAAAATTGTTTTAAAAATCATAACACTAATAATTGCTAATATGTGTCAGGTCCTTACTATGTGACAGATACTGTGCTAAGGACTTCCTGCATTTTATCTCGTTCAATTCTCACAATCCCCTTTTTGATATAGAAACTATTGCTACTCTCTTTTGCAGGTAAGGAAAAAGAAGGTAACAGACTTTAAGTATCTTTTCTCTGATTTCAGTTTGCAGCCTAGGTCACAGGACTCCAGATGCCACACTCTGATCTGTTACCTTGCATGGCATCCCAGTAACAGAATGGTAGGAAACTGGACTGGAAGCCAGAGTCCAGTCTCAACTCTAGTCTGCAACCAACGCACTGTGAGCAGAAACGCGGGCTTAACCTTTCTGTGCTTTCTTGTGCGTCTATTAAAATCCAAGGTGGTGAAAAAAGATGACTCCCCAGTTTCCACTTAGACCTAGTTTATAAATCTATGAATAGCTTTTAGTTGGTTGCTGCTTGGAAAGATCAATATTTCTGACTTATTTGGGTGCCCTCCTGATGCCCTGTTTGGTCCTTATGTGTAAAATTCCACCATTAGATTTTTATTCCTAAAGCATGGTAGCTTGAGTACAATACAATGCATATAACATAGCCTTTGAGTTCAAGTTGTTCACAGTCTAGCTGATGAGAAAGAGAGATAAACAACCAATAGTACCTGAGTGCTATGTTGCATGTTAAGTTCTTTGCTGTAAAGCAGAGATATTTAAAGTGGTAGAATGTATTGTGGGTTCTGGAGACAGGAAGAGCTGGGTTTAAAGCCTATCTCATCCACAGCCTCTTCATTTATTAAAGAAAATAGTAACAAGATATATGGGATGGCCCTAGGCCTAAACAAGACACTACACTTAAAAGTGCGTAGAATGCTGGGTAATACAATGATTAGTCTTTCTCACAACTATTATTATTAATGAATCGGATATTCTTTTGGAATCAAAAAAGAAAGGAAGAAGCAAACTGTCAGACAAAATAAATAAGTTGCTCAAGGTCAAACAGCTGATAGAATTAAGAAATGAGATAGATCCATCTAGGACTTGAATGGAAGATTTAACTAACTGCTTTTTATTATGCATGAAATTCTGTACATCTCACTTTATCTATAAGCTGAGTCCCTCACATTTCTTGAGCTCTCCCTCTTGTAGCCATCTGTCACCAGAAGTTGGCAAGAACTATAACCCCCTACTGTCCTGTGTCATGGGGGAAGGGCTCCACAACAAGATGGATATCTCCATCTTTCTTTAGAATACAGATTGTTCCCACAGGAAATATGACTACCCAGAAATGATGCTGAATTTGGCACCATCTTCACTCATATGTTAACTTCAGCGCCTCACTGGAGTTATCACCTCTGGCATCCTCTGGAATTACATTTATGTGACTTTGTCTTCTTTTTATTTGTCGTATCTCAAAGTGGTTACATAATTAATGATGTTTCAAGTCTGAAAATATGACTATACAACAGTGATTCTCAAGCAGGGTTGGTTTCTCCCCTAGAGGACATTTGGCAATATCTGAAGACATCTTTAGTGGACACAGTTGGATATTGCTAGCGTGTTATAAGTAGAATCTAGGGGTGCTGCTAAACATCCCAAAATACAAAGGACGAGCTTCCAACAAAGAATTGTCTGGCCCCAAATGACAATAATGTCAAGGTTGAGATAACCTGCTCTGCACTGATAAAAACAATTTCACATCTGCTTGCCCTATGATGCTTACCACATCCTTGGGGTAAAAGCCAAATCAGTATCTACATTCATTCCTTAAGTTCCCTTTAAAATGAGGAAAGGTCTGAACAGACACCCTCACTATTACGCTGTGAAAAGTAAGACCCCAGGAAGTAGAGTGAATGGTCCAAAAATCTTAGAGAAATCTTAAGGTGGTCTGTATGGGAGCATCTGTACAAGAAAGATAAAGAAGGCGTTGTAGAGAAGCAAACTCACTCATTGGACAAAAGCAGGCGGATTGGTTGCTTGGGGGCATAAGAGGGTAGGAAGAAACACAAAGGACCTAGGAGAGAAAGTAGGTTAGTGAAGACTAAAAGGAGCAAGAAAAATAAAAGATAAAAAAGCAAAAAAACTGTACATTTCCTTTGTGTTTTGGAATTACGATGTGCCCATTGAGGATTGAAGAAAGAGAATCTGTCCCACAAACTAAAAAACTGTACATTAAAAAAAATTATCATTATTTTCTAACCATAAAGATAGTCTGTGCTTATTATTTAAAAAATAAGTAATACAGAAAAATATAATATAAAGCATGGAATTTACCCCAGTTTCCCACATCCCTGACATTGCCACTATTAGCAACTTAACTTATATTAAGTCTATAATCTATATTACAAGCTATTAAGTGTTCAGCTCCTTTTTTTTTTTTTTACAAAAATTGTATTTACATAAAATGTGTGGTATTTTGAATCTTCACTTTGAATGGACATACTGTTACATTAATACACACAGAGATACCTCATTCTTTTCCCTACCTACACAGTATTCATTTATTTGGATAAATTATAATTCATGATCAATAATTACGCATTTTCATTCTTGTGTATTTTCATGTAATAATTCCTAGAAGTGGAATTGCTATGACTCATAGAGTAGGACATATACATTTAAATTTTGATGATCAAATTGCCCCAAATAACAATGATCAATTTTAACTCTTCCCAAAATGGATATAGCCAACTTCTCCTTCAAATATTCCCTGAATTCTCCACCTGATATTATCCCTCACCCTCACACCATTTCTACCTGTTCTCTGCATGTTTCTCCCAGTCTTCTCTCTCCTCAAGGGCAATCCGATAGGAGCGTTCATTTCGAGTTCTCTGCTGGTATCAGCAATGGAATAGGAAAGTTCTGCGAGAAGGAAGTGAGAGTGAAGAAGAGACCTCAGAATTTCATCAGCTCCTTCCTTTTTTCTGCTGATCTCACCTGAACAAGTTCTGCTAAACATACATCTTTGCTGGCTGCGCCCACAAGTGATAAATGAATTAAGAAAGAAAGCTAATTAGAAGATCAAACAACTCACAGAACAGAGTAACTCAGACCTTTTGAATGCATTTCACTGCTCCAAATGTTCTAAATAAATCATGGGCCTTCTAGGCATGGTTCTAGGTACTTTATCTTGAAAATCAAAGCAGAGGGGGTGGTGCCTGTGGCTCAAAGGAGTAGGGCGCTGACCTCATATGATGGACACGGCAGGTTCAAACCCAGCCCCAGTCAAAAACTGCAAAAAAAAAAAAAAAAAAAACAGAAAAAGAAAAAGAAAATCAAAGCAGAGAGTCAGTTTTCTCTCTTAAGATGAAAGCTCTGAACTAAAACAATAGTAGATCATCCATCTTTGCATACTTATCCTGGACAGAAATGCCCCCAGCCCATGACATGCTTCAGTGGTGTCCAGACTTTTTTCTTTTCTGATGTATACTGGAAGAATAAGAGTTTTGGGGGGCCACAGAGTAAACATACAGACACTAACAAAAGCTGACGAGTGAAAATAAATAAAAAGTTCCATGCACACTTTTTATGATATCCAGGCCTCAAATAATCTGCATGCCAGTTGCAGCCCACAGGTTGCACGTTTAGACAATAAAAGCGTGGTTTGAACAGGTTGGCAAATACCACACACTTTATTTCCTCTTGAGGTATGTGCAACCTAGAAACTCTGAAGAAGCTATAAGAAACCTGTTGAATATATCAATATGCCAAGTTATTCACTTTGGAAAGCATAACCAGGGCCTAATCTTGCCTCTGTCTTTCTTGCTCTCCCGAGGTCTCTGCTTAAGAGCTGAGAGCTATTTGGAAAACATGGAAAGACACTTTATAGATTATAAAGCTTGATACTAATATTTAGGACTATTGTTACAGCAAGAATGTCAATAATGCAGATATTAAATGAAAACCCGTGAACTATTTACATAGCACCAACTAGGAGTCCAGCAGGAGGAGTGCGATAGTCAGTAATCTCCAAGGCTCCTGTTCCAGGACCTAGTCCCTGAGTGGTCTAATCTTCACTCGTCCGCTCGTCCGCTCCCCCTCCCATCAACATCCCCAGTGGTACAGGGAACTCTGAGGAGGCTTTCCACTGAGTAAAGATGAGAACTGCTATTATTCCCAAAGAACAAAAGTTACCACAAAGAGCATTCTCCTGTATTGAGCTAGGATTTGAGAGAAAGGCTAACAGAAAGATGAGGTTAGCTCTGTTGACAGCTCAGTGTAAGGAAGACATAGAAGCCACAAGCACTTTGTCAGATTCTTCCTATCTATGAAATTATATGAACACACAAACTGAGAGCTCAGTTATTTAAGTTGTTTTGTCATTGTTAAAGCAACCAGAACTAGATGGAATGTTTCTGAAATTTGTCCTTGAGGCCTGGGAAGCGTGTGGAGTTGAATGCATTGTGGCTGCCTCTGGGAGGTACTGTAGAAAACTAAGGATTAAGACAAACTCTTAGAGGCCAGAGTACAAAAAGGAACAGCTTTTGGATATTGTATACCACCAGTGGAGCTGCAACTCTTCTGTAGTATGAGCACAACCTCTTCATAGGGTATTCTGCCAATATCTATCAACTATTAAATGCACACATCTTTTGACCTAGCAGTTCATTCATTAACTCATTCAGTAAATATTCAATAAGCACTATTGGACCATTGGAGGCACTCAAGATATAATAGCCAAAAAAAGTTTCTTCCCTCATAGTGCCTACCTTCTATTTCGGGAAAGACATACAATAAATAAATAAATGAATCAATATATAATATTTCAGGTGATCCTAAGTGGCCTATAGAAAAATAAATGAGGTTAAAGCTAAGAGAGAATCCAAGGTAGAATGAGGGTACTCAAGGAAGGCCCCACTGACCAAGCAAAAACTGAGCAGATACTAAAGGGAATAATGGAGTGAGCTGTATGCAGTGTGATGGGTGTGTCAGTATGTGTGTATCAGTGTATCAGTCAAGGAGACAGTATATGCTTTGAGGTTGGGATACACTTACATTCTAAGGAACAGAAATGAGACCGAGAAAGCCAGAGCACAGTGAGTAAAGCAGATGCTGAGCTCAAAGAGTGGCAGGATCCAGAGCAAATAGAAACCACAAAACAGATGATAGTGGGCTTTTTGGGCCAGAGTAAAAACCTTGACGTCTACTCTGAGGGAGATGGGAAGCTCTGAGCAAAGGAACGAGTATTGTAATGTCTTAGAGAACCACTGAGACCTCATGTATAAAACAGATTGGAGGAAAGCGACACAGGAGAGATACTAAAAGGCAATGACGATAATCCTGGGGAGGCAGAAAGGCGATCTTGACCAGAGTAGTAGCTATGGAATGGAAAGTGGCGTCATCAGGACAGGATTCACTGAGAGTCTGGTTGTGTGTGAAAAAAGGAGAGCAGCAGAGATACCCAAGGGTTTCTGGCTCAGCCACTAGCAGGGTGGGATGCCATTAACTGGGTAACTTCAAGGGCTTTGGGGATGGATGCAGCAAATTAGGAGTAGAGTTTTAGATGTGCTGACTTCGAAAGCATGTTAGACATCCAAATGGAGATATTAAGTGGACAAATTAATACACAAATCTGGATTCAGAGAAGAAGTTAGGCTGAGGACGCATATTTGGGAGTTGTCATTGTATGATATTTAAAATCACAAAAGCAAGAAAGATCAGCCGGGAAATAGATTAGATAGAACAGCAAAGAGGGCCACATTCTAGCAACTTATCCAACCCATATATTCATGAACATATGAAAACTGGCATGTGTATGAGAACGTTCATAAGTGTATTATTATGTAAAAGACTGTAAACAACAAAAACCCATTGATAAAGGACCAGGGAAGTCAATTGCAGCCCAACTTTATAATGGAGTGTCGTCTAGTAATCTTTAAAAAAAAAAAATGAGGCCACCTCTTAATAGCACTATACTTAAAGATGACACACTGAACACTTTCCCTCTCAGCCCAGGTGAAAGGATGGGTATCTGCTTTCACCACTCTTATTCAATATAGAGCTGGACATTCTAGAAGTCCTAAGTACTATAATAAGGCAAGAAAAAGAAACAATGAATATCTGTCGGAAAATAAAAAACAATATGATGCCTATTTAAAGATAACGTGATTATCTATACATAAAATTCCAGAGTATCTATTAAAAATAATTTCAGAGCAGATAGAGATAAAATGAGGGTGGGGTAGGGAAAAGAAGAGCAGAGAGAGGGAAGGAGCGAGGGGGTGGGGTCTCGGTGTGTGCCACACCTTTGGGGGGCAAAACATGATTGTAAGAGGGACTTTACCTAACAAATGCAATCAGTGTAACCTGATTTCTTGTACCCTCAATGAATCCCCAACAATTAAAAAAAAGCTAAAAAAAAATTTCTGGAACTTTTCAGCATTGAACTAAGTAAGCTCAGAGGAAATGAGATCAAAGAACAAAAATGAATCTCATTTCTATCTACTAACAATAAACTTTTGGAGACTGAAATTAAAAATAGCACCATTTACTACTTAAAAAAAAACACTTAGATACAAACTTGATGAAACATATACAGAAATCTGTATACTAAAAATTTCACAGTGCTAATAAAAAAAGATCTAAATAAATGGAAAACATACCTAGTTCGTAGCATATACTCAATATAGTAAAGATGTTGCTTCTTCCTAAATTGATCTATAAGTTTAATTAAATTACTATCAAAACCCCCAACAAGGATTTCATTGACCCAGACAAGCTCATTCTGAAATGTGTGTGGAAAGACGCAGTACCTAGAATAGTGAAAACAATTCTGACAAGGAAGAATAATATGGAAGAAATAAATCTACCATGTTTCAAGACTTATTATATGTTATAGTGACCAAGACAGTAGATATTTGTGAATGTAAGTTTTCAATTTTCTGTCACAAATGCCTCTGTGTGTGTTTGCTGGTTTGCATAATTGCATTTTTAGTTTTATAAAAAAACTGTCAAACTCTTTTCCATTGTAGCAGTGGCATGTTACATTCCCACCAGCAGTGTATGTGTGACCTAATTCCTCTGCATTCATGCTAGCATTTGATGGGGTCACTATGCTTTGTCCTAGCCCTTCTGATTGGTGTATGATGATATCCCATCGTGATCTAAGGTACATTTCCCCCATGGCTAGTGAGTGTATCAAACATCTTCTCATGTGCCTTTGTCACATGTGCCTCTTCTTCATTCAAATGTCTATTCATGTTTCTTACCCAATTTTAACTGGATTGTTTTATTTTTCACTGCTAGATTTTGAGAAATTTTGATATATTTTAGACAGCAGTTTTTTTTATTAGATATATGGCTTGCAAATGTTTTCTTTTAGCTTTTTTTTTTTCATCCTTTTACCATAGGTTTTCAGAGAGCAGAAGTTTTTAATTCTGATAAGATCCAATTTACCAATTTGTTTTAACGAAGTATGCTTTGGGAGTAAAGTCCAAGAATTCTTTGCCTAGCCCTACATCCTGAATATTTTCTTTTGTGTTTTTCCCTAAAAGTTTCATAGTTTTCCATTTTACATGAAAGTTTATGCCCTATATCAAGTTAATTTTTGTATAAGGTGTGGAGTTTCCATTGAGGTTATTTATTTAATTTTTTTGCCTATTGATGTCCAGTTATGCCAGGGTCACTTGTTGAAGAGATTATCTTTTCCATTGGATTGCTTTTGCATCTTTATCAAAAAATAAATGGTGTGTATTTGTGTGTGTCTATTTCTGGGTTTTCCATTCTGTATCATTGACCTATGGGTACAAACAAACTATTGATGTGTAGAACTTGGATGAATCTCCAGGGAATTATGTTCAGTGAGAAAAAGCCAATCCCCAAAGGTAACACATTGTAGGATTCCATTCACATAACATCTTTTTAAAAGATAAAAATTTAGAAATGGAAATCAGATTAGTGGTTGACAAAGGTTAGGGAGAGAGAAGAGGAGAGAGGAAGTAGGAACAACCATGAAAGTGCAGCATGAGAGATTCGCAGTAGGCGTCTTGAATGTACTGGTGAAGACATGAACCTTTGCACGTGATGAAATCGCACAGAACCAAATACACAAATGAACACAAGTAATCTGGGGGACATCTGAATAAAATAGGTTGTGCCAATGTCAGCATACTCATTGTGACAGCATACTATAGTTTTATAAGCTCCTTCCATTGAGGGAAACTAGTTAAAGGATACATGAGATCTCTCTATATTCTTTCTTTCTTTCTTTCTTTCTTTCTTTCTTTCTTTCTTTCTTTCTTTCTTTCTTTCTTTCTTTCTTTCTTTTTTGAGACAGTCTCACTTTGTCACCACCAGTAAAGTGCCATGCTATCATAGCCCACAGCAACCTCGAACTCTTGGGCTCAAGCAATTGTCTTGCCTCAGTCTCCCAAGTAGCTGGGACTACAGGCACTTGCTATAATGCCTGGCTATTTTTAGAGACAGGGGTCGTCTCATTCTGGCTTAGGCTGGTCTTGAACCCGTGTGATCAGGCAATCCACCCACCTTGGCCTCCCAGATTACAGGCCTACATTGGCTAGGATTACAGGCATGAGCCACTGAGCCCAGCCGAAATCTCTCTAGATGATTTCTGACAACTGCATGTGAATCTACAATTATCTTATCAACATTTTCAATTAAAAAGTGGTTGCTTAAATAAATTATAAAATACCCAAATAAGAAGATCAGATAGTTATCTACTATATATTAAGTAAAAAGACAAGGATCTACAGGCTAGCCATAAATTCCATGTGTAACTTTACATTGCACACTATTTTAAATTGCACATGAACTTTATGGACACCTTGTATAAGAGCAGTCTACCATTATAAGTAAATAGGAATTATATAGACCAGCTCTGCCTAGAGCCATCAAAGTACTGGTAAGACTCTACTGTTCCATCTACAGAGAGGAGACACATTTCCCAGAAGTATACTTTTTGAGTCTTTTGAATGTGAGCCATAAGCCTACATTACCCAAAGAAATTAATACATTTTAAATAAAAAATATATTGCTCCTGAGTTAAAATGAGTAAGCATGAATTTAAAAAAGCCTCCCCCTCAACATACACATATACATAAAGAAAATCAAACAACCAATACATATATTCTTTTGACTATCCCCTGTAAGAGCTATGTGGACAAAGGGCGTGAAAGTCTCACAATGATGTGTAAGAGGCATTACCAATAACAAATCAGAGAGACATAATATACAAACAAGGAGCAATAACTAACTATTTGGAAGCTATTCCAATTGCTAACTGAGCAGTCTGAGTAGAGAGGGCTATGAAAAGTTAGAGATGGGGGATATTTTGAATAGAGTGGCGAGAGAAGGAAGATTTCCTATAATAGTAAGAATGACTTTGACTTTGAAGTGCAGGAAGAATTTGAACTGGTAAAGAGGGGGGCCAGTTTAAAGATATCCAGGTGAACTAATAACAAAAATTATATACTTTCACAATGCGCAAGAGACATCAAACATGTACAAATTATTAGAGGTCTAATAAAAGTCCCCTGAAATATGCATTAACAATTAAGACCAGAGGAATGAAATTAGGTTCCAAAAGTCCCAGGTATCATAAGCAAAAGAGAACAGAACAGAACCTAGGGGTCCTGACTGCTAAAGATTTACTCACTCCGCTCCATCTGAAACATTTCAGACAGCCAATATAGAAAGCATGTGACAGGATGTATGTAGGCCAGTCAAAAGCAGCTCTACCACCCAAGAGGAAAATTTTCACCCCAAATTGTTGAATCTTTTATATGATTCTAGGCACATCAGTAATGAGGATTAAAACCAATCTGTCTTGAATCTTTATCATGTGCCAGCCTTTAGGCAGAGTACTTTCATAAATGTGCTCGTTTTATCCTTACTGTAAACTTGGGATGCCAATATATGGAATTCTGATTTGTCAGGAAAGAAACCTGGGGACCACAGAGACGAATAACATGACCCAGGTCACAAAGCTATTGGATGACCTAGCTAGGATATAAACCCAGACTGATCTGATCCAGCATCCAGTGCTGTTTCCACATCACTGGGTGTCATGTTTTGCTAAGGCTACCAATATATTGCCCTAAATTTTATAAATCCAATGGATGTTGTCAAAATAAACAAATGTCTGGCCTGGAATTTCAAGAATATTTATTTTAAAAGTACTTATTATTTCATACATGCATATTATTTTCTATTCTTTACTTTGATTATTGCAACTATTTTGTAGATGAAAGACAAGAGCTCATCTGTTCTTCTGCTCATCAATCTCCCTTTGCTTTGTCTTCACACACTCACAG
This sequence comes from Arctocebus calabarensis, assembly GCA_963573935.1. NCBI lineage: Eukaryota > Metazoa > Chordata > Mammalia > Primates > Lorisidae > Arctocebus > Arctocebus calabarensis. The sequence continues at coordinate 42,519 of CAUYON010112885.1, forward strand.
AGTGTGTGAACCTCAGAGCTGGGAGGAGCCTAACATATAAACCATCTCATCCAACCCAGTTATTCTATACATGAAGAAACAGAGACCTAGAGAAGACCTAGAGAGACCTTTGCCAGGGTCCCACATCTGATTAGTAAAAAACATGGGACTAACACTAAAGTTTCCTGGTTGCCAAGTGTCCAAGATGAATTATTGCTAGCAAGATGCAACAGAAAATAAGGTCAAATGCTGAAACAAAGACTCCACCAGACGGAGTTGTTTAAGAAGTCAAAATAAAAGGAGGAGATGGATGAAAAGACATTTAAGAAGAATCCTCAACAATAATTGGGCTTTAAAGATCACAAAAGGCAAAAATCAGTCTCAATTCCCCACCTAAAACTGAATCAGATGTCTCAGAGGGACACACATAAACACAAACACCACCATCTATGAAAACAAACTCAAAAAAATCAATTCCATCTTATGCATTTGGATCTTGGAAAATATATTACTCTACTGAGATGATGATTTTGACTTTGATTTGGTTTTAAATAAGACTTTTAAAAATGGTCATCAGCCAGACTGAAACACAAACTTTTACAGTCTAATAACTAAAAGGGACTATAGGTTTTATTTAAACCATTCCTTCACCTTACAAATAAACTAAGACTCAGAACAAAACAAGACTTTCCAAGATGATCACTTTCTTTTGAAATAAGGAGCAAAAATCAGGTCATCTAATTCTTGGTTGATAAAATCATAAACTTTGGAGACAAACAAACTTGTATTCTAATCCTGGCTTCACCCCTCCTGTCTAAGTGACTATAGCAGACACATTTGTAGGTTAACGTCTACCTATTGTTAATTCCTAAATCCCGGACCTGCTTTCTTTATAGAGCCAGAGAAAGATAAACACAGCTGACCCTTAAAGAACACTGATTTAGACTGCACATGGCTACCTACACAAAGATTTTTTTCAAACGAGCCTGCCTCTCCTGCCTCCTCTTCTACTTCTTCTGCCTCTGCCACCTCTAAGACAGAAGGCCAACTCCTGCCCTGACTCCTCCTCTGCCTACTCTGCATGAAGATGACAAGGATAAAGACCTGTATGATGATTTACTTCCACTTAAGAAATAGTAAACATATTTTCTCTTCCTTATAATTTTTTAACATTTTCTTTCCTCTAGTGACTTAATGGTAAGAATACAGTATATAATATATATAATATACAGAATATGTGTTAACCAACTATTTATGTTATCAGTAAGGCTCTGTTCAAGGCTATTAGTAATTAAATTTAGGGGGAGTCAAACATTATATGTGGATTTTTGACTTCACAACAGGTTGACACCCAAACCCTGCGTTGTTCAGGGGTCAACTATATTCATGTTTTCCAGCCTCTCTTGCAGCTAGGGGGAGTCATGCAGGACAACTTTGCCAATAAGACATGACTATCAACCAGTCAGAGCTCCTGGAAAGACTTGTACTTTTCCTGATGAGATAGACACAGGCAATTAGTGCTGCCTCTTCCTGAACACAGACTTGCTGCCTAAAGCCAGCACTACAGGTCATCCCCAGCCTATAGGCCTGAGTATGTAAACATAAAAAAAAAGCCAGCACACAGATGGTAGAATCAGAGTGGAATGATAAAACAGTGCCCTAACAGTATCACCAAAGTGGAATCAGAACCAGTAGCACCAGCAGAATTCTTGTCTGAGGAAAAAAAATACTTCTTCCCATTTGTTTAAACCAACATTAGGTCATTATCAATTAATTGCTATCAAATATATCTGATATAGAAACCTTAGAGCATTAGTCTCCCTCAGCTTCAGTTGCCAAATCTATAAAATGAAGAACAAACACATCTCCCCCACCAGCCTACACTGCATGAATTCAGTATATATTAACTGAGCACCTACTATCTGCTAGACACTATTCTGGGAGTTGGGATACAGCAGTAAACAAAAGGTTCCTGTGACTACAGAACAGACTTTCTAATCTTGAGAGGCAAATAATAAATAAATAGAAAAGGTGTCATGTATCATTGAAAAAATGAACTGCATGTGAAGGACTTAGCACAGTGTTGGCAACACAGGGAAGCTCAGTAACTAGCAGCTGCTACTATTATCACTCTGTTTGATATTCAACATATGCTGTGTAAATTCTTATAATTTCTCCCAAATTCACACATTTTATATGTGTGTGTGTGTGTGTGATTTCTTAGAGACATAGGGATTCTCAAGACATCCCGCAATGTCACAAGGAATCCTTGCATGGTGACCTGCTAATTAAATTTTTCTCCTCCAAGTGAGAAAACATTTCTCTTTTATACCATGAGGCTCTGAGCTTCATATTCCTGTAGATTTTTCCAGTCCATAGGACTCGTTCTGAACAATCAGACCAGAAAAGCTGGTAGGGGCTGGAAAGAAGAAGGAAGTTGGAGAGCAGTGGGGATTTTATATGGGTGACTTCCCTATTTGTAGTTGGAGGTCTGGAGGGCTTTCCCTGGAGAAATTAACCCATGTAAATACGTGCAAGCAACCATTTCCCTCAGGAGATTTCCAGGAGGCCCCTGAGACTGGATAATAGAGCCCGAAATGCCTTTGATTTTTCAAATGTCACTTTAATAATAAACTGATTCATCAGTGGAAGGTACAAGGCAATGGAATACAAGGATAGGCTTTAAAATGCTTTGGAAATGGCACTGAGTTTATTCAGGTTCTAGTCTTTTGTCCTAGACCCAATTATAATTTTCTGTGTGACCTAAGCAATCCTTTCCCTACTCTGAGCCCCACTTCCCCATCAGTAAATGATGAAACTGGGTTACCACACGTCTAAGGGTCTTTTCCGCTCTGACATCCTGTCATTTCTATTTTCTCAGATCATCTGTTCTAGTGAGACTCCCTCCTTCCAGCAGCAGTGGAACAGGGGTGCCTTTCTCAGCATACTTGCTAATGCCCAGCCGCCAGGGGAAAAAAATGCTGACAGACCCTCTGGCTGCCTCTATGTTGTTAAACACCTACTTATAGCTCTAATCGGCGGATTTTCACGCCCTGGAGATGGGGATTGATTGCTGACACTGACCTGGCAAGGAGATGATCCTGCCATCACCAGCCAAAGCAACTTAGGCGGGCAGGCTGGGAATTTGGCAAGTGGCATTACTGTATGGGGAAATGATTGAGAAGAAGAAAGAACATGTGGAAAACAAGAATGGGATATAGTTGTACATGGTGGATAAGAACATTGGTGGTGGAGTCAAGCAGATCTGGGTTTTATTCTTTTCTCTGCCATTTCCCAGCTGTGTGAACTTGGACATGTTACTTCACATCTCTGAATGTGTTTTTGAACAGCAGCTGACCCCACCACACACTATCCCAAAACATGAATGATCGTGAGTGTAAATGGCATGTTATTCTTTCTGGTTGCCACTGATGACTTAATGGACCCATGACCCAATCCTGGCCATTGAGATCAGAGAAAAAAATTTCTGGGCAATCTCTTAGAAAGTTTTCTACGATTGATAAATATAAACAAATAAGTAAAGCAAACATAGCCTCTTGGTCATTAAAGTCATCATGCTAACTTAGGTCACACTGTGACCATAAAGGAAGACCCTGCTGACAGCATGGCAGAACAAAGGAACTGGCATCTGTGATGATGGGATTAAGTTGCCAAACTCTTCATCCCAGGAGCTGCCCTATTCCCAGATTGCTTATTACTGCTAGATGAAAAAAAAATCCCTATTACTTAAACTACTCTTAGCAGGTTTTCTGTTCATTATAGCCAAAAGCCTTCTAACTGACAATAAAAATCATAGTAATTATCATTGCCAAAATCCCCCTGCCCAGAGAAGCAGAAAAAGCAAAATCTTTTAGTTAGAAGAACTGGGCTCAAATCATAGTAACTCCCCTTAATATCCTGAATCCCTGAACCTCAATTTACTTATAGTTTTAATACAGATCTACCTCTAAAAAATGTTCCAAAAAGTCCTAAGTATTTATACAACCCTAGAGAAATATTATCACCGTTCATTCTAACATTGGTAGTCTATGGTATGTAAGGGAAAAACACTGTACCTGAGAAAACCAGCTTTGTATCAGCAAAATTGGTTCCTCATTCCAACCGTGACACTAAATGACATTAAACAAACCCCTTCCCCTCTCTGGACCTTAGTTTCTCAATCTGGAAAATTATGGTCTTGGGCTAGTTTAAATCTAAGGTTACACTTAGAATTGATACTCTATAAATCAAAAAAGATCTAATCTTTTTCTTTCATACAGCTAAAAAGAAATTGTTGTCAGAGGTTACAACAAATTTAGTGAAAAGTCACCTCAACCCTCCACTGAGTGCTGTGTGTTGTATCTATCTGCTGCTGTCACCCACAGACAGCCACAGCCTTGGGCAAGACCCCACTTCACCCTCCTTGGAGCAGGAAGCTGTCTAACTGTACTCTATTCGCATGTCTAGCTATCCTGGGCAAGTTCCCCAACATCTCAACCAACCAAGAAAACACTGTCTGCGAGATCCGAATTTTCCTCGTGAAGAACAGTTATTTTAGAACACAAGGATACTAAAAGCAAGAATTCTCTAAATGAAATTATTTTGGCTTCAGGCAGGAATTGTTTAAGAAAACAGACTAAAATTCCTATCCAAACCAACCCACTGGGGTTTCTAAAACACCTACTCTAGACATAACACCAGATGGCATAGAAGTAGATGCTGTTTTACCCACTTTCCAAGTAGACAAAGTACACTGCCTTGTGCCATTGCGTGCAGACTGACAGAGGGCCTCTCCCCAAGAACAATGCGTGGTCCTTCCAACAGCTCTTTTGTGTGATGCACCATGAGGAAATAAGGTGAAGAAGCTGGTATATGACAGAGGTGTGAGATCGAGGCTTTGGAATGAATGACACTGGAAGCCAAAATCTGGCTCTGCCAGTTCCTTCTTTTTTTTCTCCCTCTCTGATATATGAACCACACATCTGCTATGTGACAGAAACTGTTCTAGGCTTTAACATCATGCTCCAACACACATACATAGCCTACTCCCAGTCAGTCTCAGAACCTCAAAGGTATGTTCACGTGGCGTAAGCCCACCCACAGGCCAAAATGATGAACTGTGTCGTTCTAAGATAGTCACTGTACTCCTTCCCATTCCTCTTTGATTACTGAGAGTCCAGCCATGAGCATGTATTCTGAGGGCAATGGGGGAATCATAAAGATTATACAAACATTTGATTATTCAGTAGAAGCATTCATAGCTAAAGTATATTACAACAAAAGGATACATAGTAGGATCAGCAAGAGAAAATGATGGAAGGTGGAATCTAGAGAAATCCAGGCACAGGATTCTCTATGCTATCTTCAGCTGGCAAGGGGACATAACAGCATGTTTCTTTTTGCAGGAGTATTTAAAAATGCGGTAACAGGTGTGCAACATTTCTGCCTAGGAAAGCTCATTGGAGGCTCAAAATCTAAAGCTTTTACTGGGGAGGGGTCATATCAGTACCCTAAGCCTATCACATACCAAAATGTTAGATTCTCAGAAGGAAAGTAGTATTCAGCATGAATCACATTATTTGTACAGTTTAGGAGCCATATACCACCCTTATTTGTTAAGGAATGGATCACGTACCAGGCTTTCAGATGCCAGCCAGGGACCAAACATGCATGCAAGGTCTTATAAAGGTAGTAGCCTCCAGCCTGGGTGTGAACTCTTTTCTGCATAGCATGTGATGCAGTTCAGATCAATGAGGTATGAAGAAAAGTCTGTTGGAGATTTTTTTTCTGAAAAAACAATAGATGTGAATGAGGAAAAAAATTCCTTTTCTCTGTCCTTTTATTTTCTGCTTGTTCAGATGATGAATAAAAGTATGTAATACCTGGAGCTGAGGCATCAATCTTGTAACAGTGAGTGGACAAGCATGAGAATGAAAATACACAGATAACATGCTGAATACGGCCAAGAAGGAAGTGGAATGTGCTTGGGTCCATGAGCATCTTACTGAGCAGCTGAGATAATGCCACCAGTTGCCCATCTCCACATTTTACCTTTCATGAGGGGAAAAGGCCTCCCTAGGTTTCATGCTACCACTAGCTAAATCCTATTCCTTGCAGCTAAGTTAACTCCTAAAAGATATACTAATCAAGCAAAATAGCCATGGCTCTTTTTTTCCATGAAGCTTCCAATCTAGTGGGGAGACAGATGATCAAATAATTACACTGAGTATACATTGCAAGATGAGACAAGTGCTTTGACAAAAAAGAATTTTGTTCCATAAGAATATAAATAAAAGAGACTGATCTAGACTGATTAACAAAGAAGAATTTTGTTAAGTTATTTTCATATAATAAATTGCTCCAAAACTTAATAGCTTAAAGAAACCCTTTTATTTTGGTCATGATTTTGTGAGCTGAGAATACTGGAAAGGCTCAGCTGAGAATTCTGTCTTGGGTTCTCTAGTAAGAGTTTCAGTCAGGTAGCAAGAGAGACTACAGCCCTCTGAAGCTTGGGGCTGAGCTGGGTATTTAAGATGACTGGCTTACATGGCTAGCAGCTGATGCTGGCTGCCAGTTATGACACCTATGCATGGCCTTCTAAGCATGGGGTCTCAGGAAAGTTAGTGTTCTTGAGCGGCAGCTTAGGGCCCCAACCACAAATGTTTCAACAAAGTAGAAACTGCATGGCAGCTTGTAAACCTGTCCTCAAAAGTTACACAGCACCACTGTCTTGCACCCTGTCCAGATTCAAAATCAGGTTTATAGACCCCCTCTTCTCAGTAGAAAGGGTATGAAAAAATGATGGGCCTATTTTAAAATGTCCATAGGCTTCCCTTAGGAGAAGACAGTTGAACAAGTATCTGGAGCCAAGATGGCAGTCTATAACCAGCTTTCCGCAGAGGCTCCCATCCAGAAGGAGAGTTAAAGGACAGAAATTTAACAAGAAGCCGATGGTTTGGATCTGAGCCAGAAGAGAAGGTCGAAGAACACACACCAACCCTGCTGGGGTGACCTGCAACCCCAAGGACACAAACAAAAGGTACAGAACACATCGCCAAGCCAATGGGAGTCCCCTCCCCCATGAGAACGGCTCACAATATACTCCATACCTCCATACAAATAAGCGAGCAGAGTTCAGATGTCCTCCCACTCTACCCCACAGGAGAGACCCTCTAAAAACTGGATCTCCTTCCCCTACTAGGGTGCCATGGCATTCTCCTGCCAGGCATAAAACTGTATAAAACTGTATATATTCTCTACCTGCAATTTTGAACTCCCAGCACTCCCCTCCACTCTCACCCTGAGGTCTGGAGGCATGTCCCCCATGGAGTCCAGATTCTTGGACATTTTCTCGAGGGTTGTGGATGGGGCATGGACTGTTGCTGATCTGTGCTGATTTTCCAGCTTGGGAGTGGGGAGAAGAAAGTTAGCTGAGAGGAGGCCGAACTGGAGAGGTGGTCCCCTAAGGCACAAAGTGGCAGCTGCAGCTGCAGGAACAATGGCAGTAGGGCTCGCACCCCTGGGGATGTTTTGAGGAGACACTCCCAGTCTCTCTGGGCAGCCAGGGGAAGCCAGGCAGCTTCTCTGGTAGCATCCACTGGCAGAGCAGACATGCAATAGAGTTGCAGGCCCCAGGACTGAAGGGTATGCCTGAGGTGGTACTGGGTGGGCAGAGCATGGGAATTAGAATATGCACGCAGAGACAGCCAACTCCCAGGGCAGAGACTGCTTTACTTAGCTTCAGGTGCACCTGGCCCTCGGGGATGAAAGCTGAGAAAAAAGGCTGGAACTCACAGATTGGGTCAGCCCCATTTTCAGCCCAATGTCTGATCCACAGGGGAAAGAAACAAATTCTGCAAGCTTGTTCTGTTCTATCAACAACATGAATCAGGGAGAGGGCTGGAAATGAGTGAATTGCCCCCAGCCACTATCAAGGACAGGTTGTCAGGCCTCACCTCTCCCTGACACATAGTGACAGAAAGTGGCAGCCTGGCTGAGGAGGCATAGACATCTCTGTGACCCAGGCAGGTTCAAACCTCTGAAGCATCTGCTTATTGGAGGGAACTGGACCACAGCCCTGTGGGGTTACCAATGACTGGTTGTGACAGTGGGGCAAGGTGGGGAAGGAGGCATCAAGCTTCCCAGACTAATTTACTTGCTGTGGGGGGGGGGTCCCTCCTGAGCTAACAGAGCACTGGAGCTAGTTATACTAGACCTGCCAGAAGACCCCTGCTATCTAGTTGCCAGATACTTTTCAACTCTTCCATCTGTGCCCAGTGCTGGCTGGGAAATTGATTGGGACATCTTCAACTGGACCAATCACTCAAGGACTTTCCAAAGTGGTACCCTGGGTGTGTGTGGTAGTGGGAAGGTTTGATTTTCCTTTTCCAATTGTTGCCTGGGGGGGATGTGGTGACTTAACTGGTATTTCCCCACAGCTCAAATTTCAACCCAGAGTAAATGATTCTCTAGGGTAAGAGAGAGACCAGCTGAAAATAAGACAGAGCCACTTAACCCCACCACACCAAGAATGTTCCCAGTTTCTCAGGAAGTAGCACTATATAGGTCCTTGGCAAAACTCTACAGGAAAAGGTACAGATACCAGTCCCAGCTTTCAGGAAAGGGACTGGTCAATCACTAGTCCTAGAACCCCCAACCCAACTTATCCTTATCTACTCATTCAGCCAAATGTTTGAAATTAATCATGGGGTGGAATCAGTAGAAAAGCTCTGGCAACATGAACAACCAGAGTAGATCAACCATCCCAAGGAACAATTTGGAGGACACAAATTATGATCCTATGTATAAACAGATGGCTGAGATGTCATAAATCGAATTTAGAATTTGGATTGCAAACAAAATCAATAAAATAGAAGAAAAGTTGGAATTTAGGGAGCATTTCAAAAATTGTCTCAAGAAATCAAGGAATTCAAAGACCAAATGACCAAAGATTTGGACACATTGAGACAAGAAGTTGCAGCCCTCAAAGATACGAGAAACACAGTAGAATCCCTCAGCAACAAAATGGAGCAAGCAGAATAAAAGGATTTCTGACATTGAAGACAAAGTTTTTGAACACTCCCAAACCTACAGAGAGGAAGAGAAATGGAAGACAAAAACGGATCATTCTCTCAGAAAGCTCTGGGATAATTCGAAGAAAACCAATATTCGCCTTATACAGATACCTGAAAATGATGAAGTGGCATCGCAAGGAACAGAGTCTCTGCTTTACCAGATTATGAAAGAGAAATTTCCAGACATGCCAAGAGATTCTGAAATTCAGATAGCAAACAGGTTTCAGAACCCCAGCACGACTCAACCTGAATAAGACATCCCCCAGGCACCTCATAATTAACTTCACTAAAGTTAAAATGAAGGAGAAAGTTCTGAATGCAGCCAGACTCAAGAAATCTATAACGTACAAGGGGAAGAATATTAGAATAAGTGCAAATCTTTCTGATAAAAACTTTCAAGCTAGAAGAGAATGGTCATCGACTTCTACCAATATGCTGTCACTGCATTGGGGGATAAAAGAATGAAAAGTGTACTTGTGCTCAGTAATGGAAGAGTTTGGGGGTGAAAAATTACTAATTTTTAGTTATTAGTAGTGAGATGTCAAAAGCTATGTCTGAACTGAAAAAAAAAATCACAAAGAGGCTGTGTATGCATATTACTGATAATTTTTTAAAGATAACACCGTTTAAATTATTCAGTATACTGGTGTGCTTTTATATTATTATAGAATTTCTTGATTCATTAAACTTTGATTAAAAATAAAAACTATATTAAAAGAAAAACCATGTTATGATCCATTAATGGGTCACACAGAGCACTTCAATAATGAGAACTGAGCTAGTCCAATTTCTAACTCCATTTTACAGATAATATATCTGAGACACAGGGGTGGAAAGACTTGCTCAGGATCACCCAGGGGGCTGGAGGCATTGACAGGTGTAAGTATCCAGTCTTTTAACATCTTAGAAACTTGCAGAGCTGGTGTTTGTCTTGCCCTGCCTAAGTGCCAAGGCTTCCCACGTAGGCCTTACAGCACCTGGACTTCATCTAATAATTATTTTTAACTAAGTTCTGTAAGAATAAGCACCACAATAAGAGACCTGAACATTGCTTCCAGAAGCTTACCATGGGAGGACAAGGACCAGCGTATGCCAAACTCTTGCAGAACAATTCAGTGCCCTAGGAACTTACCTCTGAACAATTATCCCTGATCCTCTGGCACCACTCTCCCCTCCTCTCCTCACAGTTTCAGCTATTGCAGCTTTGGCTAATTGAGAATTTTCCAGATGTAGACCTGCCTTTCTTTCTCGCATTGCTAGATAATTTTTAAAAAGGAATAAATCCTTAATATAGTGGGAGGAAAAAAAAACCCAAACATTATAAAATAGAACATATGTAATAGCTCAGAAGCTAATAAAAAAAATTCAAGTTGGATGTAGGATTTAGAGGTAATGAGATTCTGTCTATTTAATTTAAAGTAGATTTTGTGATATTGGCAAAAAAAAAAAAATTGTGAGGAAACAGGCACTCTCATACACAATTGGTTACAATGTTAATCAAGGCAAACTCTGGAAGACATTATGGCAATAGCTATCAAAAATTAAAATTCACTTTCCTTTTGACTCAACAGTTTCTTTGCTAGGAATTCACCTAAAAGTATGCCAAGATAAATGTACAGGGAAATTCATTGCAGCATTGTTTATAAAGCAACAACAAGAAAAATAATAAAGCAACTCAAATGTCTGTCACCAGCAAACTGGTCAAATCATTACTATTTTACATTCCTTATAATGTAATCATAAGCAACCTTTAAAAAGAATGAGTTAGATACATCTTGCTGACATGGAAAGATTTTTAAGATATACTATGCAACTAAAAAAAAGAAAGAAAAAACCCTAAGTTCAGCATGGTATATTCCCATTTGTTTTACACACATGCACACTTGTTTTCCAGAAAGGTAGAGTTGTCATCTTTGGAAAAAGATGCTAGAGTTCAATAGGAGAAGGCAGACAGAAAGAGCTTTGCTTAATTTTCCACCTTCTGAAGGTATAAATTCCAATCATATGCAAGTATAACTTCTAATTTTTTTAAATAATGAATTCTAAAGATGATTTATGAAATCCAATGAATAAACCCTGGCAGAGAAAGGAAATTATTTTTCCAACTTTACTTAAGTGGTAACAGCGTTCCCAGAACTAAAATTTAAGGCTCTTGCCTATTGCATGCCAGTGCTTTCCAAAGATTCCTCTCAGTTCCCTGGGATCACTTCTACTCTGTCGTCTTCTACACAATGTCAGGAAGTGATGTCAATGGGTTAGTAGCTGCATAAGAGCTACTTGTTCAATAAATGAATGGGATGGAATTGAGATAATGCCTGTGAGAGCATGGTGAAAATGTGGAAGTCCTCTGCAGAGATAAAAAGATCACTGCTTTGAAAGTGTTAATGCACTCTGCCCAGCTGGGACTTGACTGTCTCACCCCTAAATCCCCACTTGAAAAGAAGGTGACTGTCCCTGTGGATCCTCCATCTAGCATGATAAATGAGAGAACCATGAACCAAAACAGCCACCAAGGGCTCGGCAGTGGCTCCTGTTGGCTTTCTGATCACATCGCAGCTGGCTGTCAAGTCCAGGGCCTAGCGATTTATGGCGTCCCTGGGCAGGAGCAGCCTGTGCAAGGCTGATGCCGCAGCAGCCCGGGGACAGAAGCCAAGTTCTCGCTCTCCTTGAAGCTCGAACCGCTCCTGTGAGCAGGGAGCTCTCCCTGCATCGGAGCAGAAAGAACAGGACGCACCGCAATGTACTCCTCCAACCCTCACCAAAGCTCCACAGGAGTCTCTGGACAACCCAGGCCGGTGCAAGCCAGATATCTTTGTCAGACCCAGCTCCCAAACCACTGACAAAAAGAAAAAGGCATTTGCTATCTCTATCCACACGTCAGACGCGTATCTGGCCACTGCAGCATCTCAGGAGGAGCTGAGCAGAGGGCTCCTCACAAGCCATTCTGCTATAAGGCAGAATGCTGCAGGCTGCAAAAGTGGTCAGAAGGGAATATGGGTGTCAAAGTGTGAGTTGTGGATTCCCAAAAACCTGTGCCTAAAAACTGACTCTGCTGCTTGTCAGTGGTGTGACCTCGGGCAAGTACTTAACCTGTCTGTACCTCAGTTTCCTCAATCTTAAAGTGATGATCTTAATAATACCCAACTGTTGGGTCCATAGGCTTGTTGTGACAATTAAATGAGTTAGCCCATTTGAATAAGACTTTGCAAATTTACAGTTAGTAGGCTGTACAGCAAAGTATGGGTCCTGACAAGGAGGAAAAGAAACTCCCTGCAGTTAGAGGAACTATAAGAGGATTCTTGAAGGGATGAGTCTTTTGGGTGAATGGTCAGAAGATACTCTGTAGGATGCAGATGATCGGAAACAAAGGGTATTCAAGAAACAGAAAATGCTAAAAAGGAAAGCACAGTAAAACAAGGACCATCCTCAGGGAAGATGAGCATTTCAGTGTGGCTGGAATGAGGGGCTCTGAATACGAGACAGCAAGTAGAACATATTTTTACAATCAGCAGAGAGAGTCAAAATACCATGTGCCATAACTGGGTTTGTGCATAAGGAACACTGCTATATTGAGAGTTTTTGCAGACAACTCCAAGGGCCACTCATACCCCTTCTTCTTGAGATATTTCCCCAACTAGTCAAAAACAAGTTTGAATTAGATGAATGTCAATCAACTTTTGGTCATTCCCTGACCACCTTCAGGATTTTTTTTTTTTACCACATCCACATGTGCAATTTATTGTAATTTCGTTCATGTGAAATGGTTTGGTTTTCTTTATGCTTAAATTTGAAAAAATAGATTCTTTCTACAGCAATCACAAATAGAAAACTTCTATTGGCCTCTTTAAATAGAAGGTAACTACTGTGAATGTTAAAAAATGCAACAAAACAAAGCATCTCGATGGTCTAGCTAGATCTGCTATTTTTTTTTCTTTTCTAGGAGGCAAGATTGACAAGTGTTAATGAGGTGACACATGGAACCAAACAAACACTGTCCTCCAGCTAACTGCCATGATTAAAAGACAACTGTAGAGGAAGAACCTTTCTCAAAATGGATTCACTATCATTTAACTGGGTGCCACCTAAGATCTTCTCGGTAAACCAGACTGACATGTTTTCGCAACTTGCCACACACTGTATTAAATGATTTTTAAGAATCCTTCCAGCTCACTTTCCAGATCACTTCCTTGTTTTTCTTTTCTTGTTTCAGATACAGGGTCTTACTCTGTCACTCAGGCTGGAGTGCAATGGTGACATGATATTATCGTAGCTCACTGCAATCTGAAACTCCCGGCCTCCAGGGATCTTCCCACCTCAGTCTCCCAAAGCACAGAGAACTTAGGCATGAGCCACTGGGCCTGGCTATTTTTCTTTCTTTCTTTAACAAATATTCTTTAAGTATTTTCATATGTTGAGTGCTTTACAAAGCTGTAGCAGTCAAAAAGATGGGATGAATAAAAAAATGCCCCCTGCTATTATCAAAGAGTATAAATCTACATCATCTCGGATCAGCTGAGAACTTGCTCAGCCTCATTGGCCAACTTTCTTCTCTGCCCAAATCCAAGATTTACTTTCTCCAACTCCAAAATGTTGAGGTTGAACCACATAATCACTGTGGGCTCATCCATATTAGATGATACATTAGATCGAACTTTTGCTGACTTGGTATAGCCAAGGTGGTAATATCTGGGATTAGGGAGGAGGTTAATACAGGAACTAGGGCTGGGATGAATTTAAATAATTACACAGAGAAATTAAAAGCATCCAGGATGACTTGGTGAATTCCACAGACTACAGTTACCAGATGCATTTACCCCTGTTTCCCAAATTTACCACTTCCAAGTCTATTAAAGATAACATTAGGTTGTCAGAATTACTAAGCAATCCCAACAAGCTCAACAATGATCTTAAAGTAGAGTTCCTCTTCCTTTTACATATGTTGCAAAAAAATTAAGTAGAAAATTAAATCCAGAATGGTTTGGCGTCAAACCCACTGTGGGTGAAATTATTCTCAATCGTCTTCCTGCCCAATCCTCTGGGTGCAGTTTTAAGGCCAAGGTTCCAAGGGGGAAAGTTGCATTTCACAAAATAAAGGTAATGGTGCCAATTTTCACAGAGAAATTTATGTGAAGCAAGGTGGAATACATTCCTGTGACTCTGTTGTGGAACCTACTACAAGCATGGAAAATAAACCTTGACAAGCACTTGTCAAATGGCTTTGAAAAAGTGATACCACCATCTCTTGCCACACTAAAGCAAAATTACCACCTACTTGTGGATGTGTTTCAATAACAAACAAATGGAAGTGGTGTCTTATCCATAAAAAAAGAAAATTGATCTAGGGACAGTCTGAGGTAGGTGCTAAGGTTGGTTGACTTAAAAATTAGTGAAGTTTTGTACAATCACTTTAGAAAAGTTTGGGAATATTTACTATATCTAAACCAGCAATCCCATTCTTTGTGGTAAATGAGCACTTATGTCCACCCAAAGATGGACAAAAATGTTCATAGTAGCTGTCTTTATTACTGTCAAAAATTGGAAACAATCCAAATGGTCTGCAGCAAAAAAATGGATAAACATTTTCCAAACATGGAAGATTGACATGACAGAATACCATGCAGCAATGAAAATGCCCTGGGTGGCTCTCACAGACATTATGTTGAGCAAAAGAGGCCAGAAATAAAAGAGTGCTACTATATCATTCTATTTGTAGGATGTTCAAAAACTGACAAAATAAATTTATCATAATAAAAATCAGAATGGTGAGGAAGAGGTTTATATTAACTGGAAAAGGGCAGGAGAGAGCCATTTGGGATGGTGTAAATGTGCTGTACTTGGTGGGACATACAGATGTATACATATACAAAGTCCATCAGCTGTGCACTCACAATGTATACACTATAGGTGTAAATGGTACCTCAACAACAAAAAAGGTAAATTAAAATAAAATAATCAAGAACACCAAAGGCTGATGAAGATGTTAAGCTGACCCAAGGATAGAAAAAGGAGAAAGATTTCTTTGCTTTCATTAAATCATAACTGTGTACATTAATGCATTTATGAGGTACAATGTGCTAATGTGATATACAATGTGGAAAGCTTACATCAAACTTGTTAACATAAACATCACCTCACTTACTTGTTTGTTGTGGTAAGACATTTATATGCTACTCTTAATAGTTTTAAAATGTATAATTATATTATGCACAATAGATGAAACTATTGTGCATAGTACACACCCTCCCTTCTCCCGGCCTTCCCTCCTCCTCCTCTCTCCCTCCTCTTCCCTCTTTCTTTCTGGACTATAGTTTTGTTTCATCATTCGTATGAAATTGTAGGTGATTATATATTGGTTTCATACATTGGATACTTTTTCTTTCATTCTTGAGATACTTTACTAAGCAGACTATGTTCCAGCTCCATCCAGGCAAACATAAGAGATGTGAAGTCTCCATCTAAGAAAGATTTCTTATTTTTTTCTTTTTAAAATTTTTTTATTATTAAATCATGGTTGTGTACATAAATGCAATCATGGGGTACAATGTGTTGTAACAAAGATCTTGAGGATAAAAGTTTGCTTTGACAAACTCCACTGTCCAAAGCCATTTCTTTGCTCACAATCTTAGCATGAACACATCCTCAGGTGGATGAACTATGATGGGGTTCTTAGCTTGTATCAGGTATTAGAAAGTCAAATAATAGAAATGGGTTCTGACGGAGATGAGTGGGGAGAGTCAAAGACCAAGGATACCAAATGTACTGTATTTCTGGAGCTGATTATGTCCTTATACCTCGACACACACCTTCCATGCTGTTATCCTGAAGCCAGGACAGAGAAGTGTGGTCAACCAGGAAATGAATTAGAATGAATGTCTTTGGAGTCATTGGTCCAGATTCTGACCTGCCACTAATTTACATTGAGACCTTAGATATCATATGAACCCCTCCTCAGCCTTAGTTACTTCATCGGATAAGAATAGCAAGAAGATTAGACATCTGGCCTTTAACTTTGAGGGATCATAAATTAAGACCCTCATGAAAATCATAGCTTCCCTCCCAGAAAAATGTTCATACTCACAGTTTTCTATATTATTTCAGGGGGCTTAAAGTCCATCCATGGGCTGCAAATGAAAATTCCATACTCTATGTGAATTTTAAGATTTATTCCAGGGATGGTTTTTGTTCATTTCCTGAGGGAGGGGGGGTTAGTGCTACTATTATGATTCACAACCTTTATTTTCTCCCTGCTCTCAGCCTTTCTAGTTGCCAAGACCACTAACTCTGATCTGCCACTTCCAGGTTAGGTTGGGGACCAAAGGAGTTTATGATAGACAGACACACACAGCTGTCCCAACCAAGCATTCCCACTGTCCATCAGATTCATCTAAGTCTTAGGAGATGTGTACTTGCTAGAGAGGCAGAAAATCAATTAACTGCTGGATAGTGGAAATCACTTCTTCCAGTTATAACTATCCAATAGTAATAAAACCTGTGGGGAATAGGGACAGAAGTCTTTTTTCCTGGTCACCTACCTGTCCCCTCCCTATCTCATGGCTGAGAGAGGAGCCCAGATGCTCAGGAATCGAGCCTTCTCTTATCTGTGTACATATATGCAATTGCTTTGCAGGTGCATTTTTCCAAAAAACAGATCGCAGGTCTCAACTCCCAGCAATATGTAACTCCATGCCATTAGGCTCTCCTTGTCAGAATCAGGTTACTAGATCCTGTCCCCCTGCCCTGGGGAGGGTGGTGAAGAAGGGGAGTTCTGCAGCAGGGAAAGGAGAGGAGAAGGGCTGAGGGGATAGTGTGGATGATTTCTTAGTTCTAGGAATTAATCTAACCAGAGGAATAGGTTAGGAAGACTTTTGGATAGAATGTCCATTCTCATTTGTACTTTCCCTAAAAGTCCAGACAGTCCTTCCCACATTCATGCATTCATTGAAAGTCATTTCCCATTAAAATCCGACTCAGCTGACAAGTTTCTGACTTCCTGCCTTTATACCTAAGAAACAGTAACTTTAAAAAATAGACATCACAAAACCCAAACAAGTAATTACTGGTGAGAACATCAAAGAATACAGATGGCAGAAATAGATTACAGAAGCCCTTACTTGCCATTACATCTCCCCCATAATAAAAATCTACCTTCCAATCCAAGGAACTTGAATTTGAGGATAGACCTTATCCTCCACTACCTGTGAGATCTTAGACAAGTTATTTTTCTTTTATGAGCTTCAAGTTTTTTTTCTCTGACAAGACCAGGTACCTCAAAAGGTCCTGGAAGGAGGAAAGGGGCGCTTACAGGTGGAGACTTGCCCAGTAAACTCTCAGCACATGTAAGGTCCTCCTCTGCCCTGGCCTGAAGAGGTGTTTGTTTTCAGATGGGCTAGGCTACAACAGTCCCCTCCTTTGAGCTACCAGAGAAGAACAGAGCACAAGCACAGAAAACTCAGATGGCCAGTGGTGGTGAAGAGGGTTCTTCCCCTGTCAAGACCCCCAGGACAGATGATAGGCTGGGCTATGAAGGTGAACAATGAGCAGATCCTTTCATGACACCAAATGATGTTCATTCATGTCTCTTATCCCACTTAGATCACGAATTTCTTTTAACAAAATCACTTTATTGAGGTCTGATCAATATAAAAAAGCGGTACATAATTAATGCACACAATTTGATAAATTTGGGAATAAATGCACACCCATAAAACCATCACCATAATCAAGGCTGTGAACATTTTCATCACCTCCAAAAGTTTCCTCCCACTTCCTCTATTTTTAGATCCTGCCTTTCTCAAGCACAAAATTCTTTGCTATTTCATCCTTAAGGCCAATTGAAACACTCATTCATTCAACTTTAACCATATTGCCTATAGGATAGTATGCAGAGATTCTTGATGCCAGATTGACTGGTATACATCCTTGCTCTATCTCTCTCTAGATGGGTGACCCAGGAAAATAATAAGCCTCAATTTCTTCATCTGAAAAATGGAGTGAAACTAGTTCCTACAGCAAAGGATTATTTGAGTGTTGATGTCATAGATATGAAATGCTTAGCAAAAATTTTAACATGGAATGCATGATAAATAAAAATTAGTTATAATTATTGTTGTTACCAGGGCTAGGAAGATAAAAATAAGTTCTTTACTCTCAAATACATCTTGGTTTAATAGAGGAGAACAGTTAAGAAAAGAGCTGATGACAAAATTGGGAGTGGTACAAAGTGAAAAGTACAAATAGAGTACAATGGAGTGTCTACAGAAGGGACCCCTAATCCAAACTTAAGGGGAAGGAAATTCTCCCAAAACAAAGTGACATCTAAGCTGAGAAGACCAGAGGATGGCAAGAAGCAGTGCAAAGACCAAGAGGCAAGAAGAAAGAGACTGGGAACTTGGGGAACCAACATTCTGAATGGAAGCCAGGGAGTGAGGAGAGAAGTCAAGGAACCTGAGGGTGGAGAAGACATCGGGCAGATCGCAGCTCCTTGAACACCATCCCTTAACCCTAGTCATTTCTCACTAAGTGTCTGTTCATGTCATAAATGAATCTGCCCATTTTATGGATGGGACGAATGAAACTGGGAAAGATCACAGCTTGTAGGTGTCAAAGCCCAGGACTGCTGATTCTCGATAAAGTCCCTATCCCATTACGCCACCAGCTTTATGAAAGTGGACATTTTGGGACGTCAAAGGGCTAGGTTCCTTGAGTTAATAATTGTCTTCATCAAGCTGGGCAACAAGAAGCTGTGGGTACAACTGCCTCCGTCCCACCTTTATTGCTTCACATTCTCTGAGCTTAGACAGTGGAACTGACAGACTTGAGGGTGTGACTCTTCCGCCTGAAATGCCACTGCAGGAAATTAAGCTTTGACAGATAAGAGGAAAGGGAAGCCACACTAAGGAACTATCACTGTTCATTAAAACACAAATACACACACTTTGGAGGAGTGATTTGATAGGACGTGTTGATCCTCTGGAAGCAACAGAGAAGAAAGAAAGAAAATTGGCAATTGAATTCATGTAATTTGGCCAAGCCAAGAGGAAAGAGATGAATGAAAGAAAGAAGTAAAAATTATGATGGTTTTTAAGACTTTTCAACAATGGCCAAAATCTAGTTTGTGCTTCAGCAAAGGCAAACCTGAGCAGAAAGAAGTTGCGGTGGATTTGACTTTGATGTAGGGGAGACAGAGAAATCATACTCTTTAACTCTGTGATAAAATATGCAGATGGAATCATTGTGCATTGACGCAGATGCCCATTTATCTCAAGGAAAGGCAATGGATAAAGTCTCTTCAAAGGCATTTCAGACCACAAAACTTGAAGGTTCTTCTGTGGAACAAAACAGAGGTTTCACTTTCAAAGCTATTATGTAGAAGGAGCAGACACTCAAGAATAGGAAGGCTATTGTGGGAATGGGAGACCTGGGTGTAGAAGGGACTGGGATATTTTCAGTATTTTAAGAAAAAACGTATCATGTTATAGATAAAAGGAGGACATGCTTCAAGACAGTGCAAAAATGGGGCATCAAAAAAAAGAATGAATTTTAAAAGTAGAAAAGCCAAAGGATATCAAAAGACCATAATGTCTATGCGCTTTGCCGTTTCATCATTCTGCTTTGGGGTCTCTAATAATTTTACATAATCTTCACTAATTAACATTGTTTGAATATTCCTATTATATGAAAACTCACCCTACTTGACGCTAGGAAGACCTCAACAAAATACATGATAGAAATCAATCTAAGAGAAATTCATAATCTACTTTAACAAATGACAGTACAAGGAACATAGGAGAAATGCTAAAAAAAAAAAAAAAAAAATGAGTAAAGGCAACAAGTACTATAGCAGTTCAAAGTCTACAAATTCCTGCTGGTATTGTCCCTGTATGCTTCATACAGGCAAGAGTCCTGTTTTCTGATTATTCGTACCTACCCACCAGGCTGAAGGAAGAAGCTCACTGTAGAACTCTCATTGTATTTAAACAGAAGGAATAATGTCAAGTATAGTCCATACCTAGAGTTATACACTTGTAGATTGGTTGTTGGCAGTGAAATAAAGTACACATAGCTAATGTTGATATGCTACTTACTCTGTGGACAGAACCGTGTGGTGGTTAAGAGTGAAGGAGCTGCCACTGAACTGCCTAAATTTGATACGTGGTTTATTCATTTGCTTTCACTAATGTGAAAATTAATAAGCCAGGTATCAAATTTAGGCAGTTCAGTGGCAGCTCCTTCACTCTTAAGGATTACTTGGATTACTTACATAAACTCTCTGTGCCTCACTTTTCTCACTGTGAAGGAGATAAGTGGAAGCCAGCCTCCAAGCCTTTAAGATCTGCCTCCTGACATTCACACCATGCATTGGTCTGGGGCACCAGGAACACACAGCAGAAGTGATGGGATGTCACTTGGAGACTAGGTTATAAAAGATGTAGTTTCCATCCCAATACTCACTCTGACCACGGGGAGAGACCCACACAGAGAGAAACTGAAACTTCCTGCCAATAGTCAGTGAGGATGGAGGCCTTCCAAAATCCACAGGCATGAGTGTGGAAGTAGATTCTCCAGCCCCGTGTGAGCCTCGAGATAACCACAGTTCCAGCTACCAGCTTGACAACAACTTCATGACAGACCTTAAGCCAGAACCACCCAGCTAAGACTTCCTGGTTCCCTGAACCTCAGAATCTATGAGAAATAACAAAAGTTTATTGGTTCAAGCTTCTAAGTTTTTGAGTAATTTGTTACACAGCAACAAATAACTAATACATCCACTTCATTAGGCTGTTGTGAACAGTAAAGAAGAAGATAATACATGTGAAGCATTCGGTACCTGACTACTTAATAAACAGTAAATCTTTTATTTCATTTTATTTTTTATTAAATAATATCTGTGTACATTAATGCAATCATGGGGCACAATGTGATGGTATTATATACAATTTGAAATGTTTTCATCAAACTGGTTAACATAGCCTTCACAGCATTTTCTTAGTTATTGTGTTAAGACGTTTATATTCTACACCTAATAAATTTCACATGTGCCCTTGTAAGATGCACCATAGGTGTGGTCCCACTAGAAACCCTCCCTCCACCTATCCTCCCCCTCCCCTCCCCTCCCTCTCCCCTTTCCACTAATAAACAGTAATGAATAGTCGCTAATACTATGAGCAAGAAGCCACACAGAGGGTGGGGACCACGCACAATCCATGTACTGCTCATAATGCTGCGAGGTCCA
Organism: Arctocebus calabarensis; assembly: GCA_963573935.1. Classification (NCBI taxonomy): domain Eukaryota; kingdom Metazoa; phylum Chordata; class Mammalia; order Primates; family Lorisidae; genus Arctocebus; species Arctocebus calabarensis. The sequence goes on from CAUYON010112885.1 coordinate 63,804, forward strand.
CATAAGACAGCAAAATTTGATACAAATTTGAAATATTATCGTAAAAAGACAGACTCTCAATTTACCCCACAAACTGTAATGTAATGTTGATTTCCATTCTTCCTATGTTGGTCAAATATCACATAGTTTTAAAGAACTGAGAGATTCATCAATCTTGTGTGTGCTTGTAAACCTTAAAACATCAGTGATGCCATTTTAGCTCAAAAGCAGAAATACCTTCCCTCTTCCTTTGTCAGTCTATGAGAAATTTAACTTTGAAATATATGCATTCTGAAGCATGCATGGTCCTCCAGAATGCATTTCTCAGATAAAGTTGTTACAGTCTACATTTTGTAGTTCAAAATAATTTCATGGAAGGAACATGGGGTAACCTGTGCAGAGTCATAGTGGTAAGTGGCGACACTGGCATTTGACCCCCAACCATTCAACTTCAGAGCCGTGTAACTAAAGGAAAGAAAAGTCAGCCTGACATTGTGCACTGAGCTGCCTCGGGGTGAGTCTGAGATTCACATTTTTCAGTTATTGATCACAGAAAGCCATCTCACTTCCTCTATAATTGATGTATTTTAATTAGTGTCAAGATTAATCAGCACTCCCAGCATTGTCCTTTTTTAGACATTAGCCACATTACAAATACTCAAATGTATACAAAATATGCCAATGGTGTCTAATTCAAATTTATACAGCAATAATCTTTTTTTTACTTCTTAATTATACCACACTTCCATTTGCAGTAATCTAGTTAAATATAACCTACAGAAACACATGGCCAGAGAAATGAGCACTAGCATCGTGTCACCATGAGGTATTTGTGGCAGCTTTCAAATGAATCCAATCTTCCCAATCTGCTTGAAGCAAATTTTCCTGTTATGCCAAATAGAGTTTTTCCTTCAAGGAATGGATTACATTTGGACATGGATCATGTGACTGTGGAAAGGAGAAAAAACACACTTTTTTTGAGTGATAAGCTATGCATCAAATTCTTCATATGGGTTATATCATTTAATGCTCACAGTAAGCCTTCAAAGTAACTTTGTTTCTTATGTATGTATTTACAGGTGTGTATACATGTGCATACACACACACACACTTACATATATATACAGAGGGTGCCCAAAAATATATATACACATTCTAAGAAAGGAAACAAATTGTATTAAAAATGTAATGCTTACATTTTTACTTACAAATACTTACATTTGTATTAAAAATACTTATTTTAAGTATTTGTATTACAAATACTTACATTTGTATTAAAAATGTAATACTTACATATTTGACTTCCAGAATTATAACAGATATAAGATACAATATACAAGAGAACAGGGCAGCACCTGTGGCTCAGTGAGTAGGATGCTGACCCCATATGCCAGAGGTGGTGGGTTCAAACCCAGCCCCAGCCAAAAACTGAAAAAAGAAAAAAAAAAACCAATATACAAGAGAACAAATGTTATTGGTATATATTTAGATTACATAATTTTAATTCAGTTTTTTCCCTGCGGAGATCAATGACTTAGAATCTACAGATGAGGTAGAATGGGACCTTTCAAACTTTAATTTACACAAAAATGACTTGGGACCTTGTTAAGCCGATTTTGGCGGATTTTGTTTCAGTAGGTCTGGAGAAAGGTCTGGGATTCCAAATTTCTAACAGACTTTCCTATCATGGACATGCTGCTGGGCTGTGGTCCACATCTGTGCAGCAAGATTTTAGGGAAGAATGTTAAGATTACAAAACCAATGGCACTCAGGATTACACAACTCAGTGGTTCTCAATCTTCCTAATGCCGCAATGTATTTTCATTGCTACAAAGGCGTTGCAACCCACAGGTTGAGAACCACTGACATAACTGGTAAAGGAAGCTTTTGTAAAAAAAACAAAGCAAAAAGGGAAAGTTACACATTTGAGTTAAAACATTCAATTGCGTATATAAAAATCTGGATGATGAAGGTAAAATTTATTGAAGGCTTACCATGTGTTAGGCACTGTTCTGGGTGCTGAATATGATAATTCACTTATTCTTCACAACAACTCTTTTGAAATAAAGACTAATGCCATCCATAACATTTTACAGAGGAGAAAACCAAGACACAGAAAGGAAGATAACTTGCTCTTACATATCATTTAATATGAAGTTAGTATTTAAACCCAGGTAATCTTTCTCCAAAGATAGGTTTGACACCTGATTCTACCAAAGAAAACCTAACAAGCTAATCACAAGCTCAGGGTGGCCAACAATGTGTGCCAATGGCTAACAACAAATGCAATGGTCTTGGCAATGGTGCTAGACCTGATACTTTGAGAAATAAACAACAACAAAAATACAAGGTATGCATGAGCAAATTTAACAGGGAGCAATGAGGATAGTGGATCAGTCCAAAGTCACCACAGAAAACAGAATTCCCCACAGTGCTGCAAATGAAGAGATTTTAATGAGGGAGCTACAGACAGAAGTGCAGATAGGGTTACAGGACAAAGGATGCTTTGAGACTGGAGGCAGGGGAAAGCCATTAACACCCTACAGTTTAAGGGGCAATAATCTCTTGACTAGTGTTACCTGATTCTAGTGAGATCCAGATTCATGAAAGAGAAGCCACATAGGAGCTCCAGACATGGAGAGATGCAATCATTACAAGAGAGTCATGCTGAGCACAAAAGGTCTGGGGGAAGACACCCTGTCCTCTGTCTCCTGCTGCCTTTCAGAGGCCTTCCTCTAGTTCCCATTGCCCTAACCCAACACAGCTGACCAATCAGGGAGCCCAGGTGAACCTCCAAAAGGGGTCTCTGTCCCAGTGTAGGGACCAGGACAGAAAGAGTAGAAGTGGGTGTGAAGAGAAGGAAAGATGAGAGAGTAACCAAAACAGGTGGCAAAGAGCCAGGCGCTGTGGCTCTCGCCTATAATCCCAGCACTTTGGGAGGCCGAGATGGGCAGATGGCTTGAGCTCAGGAGTTTGAGACCAGCTTGAGCAAGCACAAGACCCCGTCTTTAAAACTAGCTGGGTGGTGGGCGGCACCAGCTACTCCAGAGACTGAAACCAGAGAATCACTTGAGCCCAGGAGTTTGAGGTCGCTGTGAGCTATGATGCCTTGGCGCTCTACTGAGAGCAACATTTTTTCTGTCTCAAAAAGCAACAACAACAACAAAAAGATGGTGAAGAATCTGTAAAATCTACATAGGACACTTTAGGCAAATGTGTGTATTTCAGACAAGGAGTAACAACCTGAGAGGACCAATTTACCATAATACAACTTTAAGGGTAGCTGTACACAGAAGAGAAGTCACAATGCACATTGCTCCAGCAGGCAACACAATAAAGTGATGACTAAATGTGCAAGTAGATTTGAATCTGACATAAAGAAATTTCAAGCAAATATGGAAATGATTGCTTTATAGAGTGTATTTGCCATCACTAGAAATCTTCAAACATAGAACAGAAACTGCCTGTGGCGGAGGTTATAGAAAAGACCCATATACCAATGGGTCCAGATGACCTCTACTGTGTCTTCCAACCTAAGATCTTATAAAAGTGTGATACTATGGCAGGCTCAGCCAGTGCAATCTCAGGGGAGACCGCTGAGTCAAACTGCGCCAGGAGCACAGCCTCAGGACTCTGTGAGGGATGCACGACAAGGCTGTCCCTCCACCTCTCCCTGACATTGGGAGCAATATTACTACATCTCCATATCCAGCCTGACAGCTGGAGCCTCTGTGCTCATAACAACAATAACCCCTGACCTCTCAAGAGGGCTCCCGCCCTCCTCGGTGAGTACATTGCTAAGAGTATCACATTTGATGATTTGTGTATTCAGTAGGTTCTCATGCTTAAAGCATGTAAAACGACGATCTACTTTGGGTGAAAATTAGCCCCTCTAATTAATGCTACTTAAAATGAGAAATGGCTGGCCCTGTCTCCACCAATGTGTGACTTATAAGGTTAAAAACAGAGGATGCAGTGTCAGATAGGCCTGAGTTCAAATCTTGGGTTCAACCTACCCCCAAAATATGTAGCTACAGACAAATTCTTTGGCTTCTTTGAAGCTCTAACTCCTCTTTCAAAAAATGGGTGTTAATAGCAGTAGCTCAAAGTAATTAAGAGATAGAAGGTACCTGCGCCATATTAAACACTCACTAAGTGATAGCTATTAGGAACATCATCATCATCAAAAGAGTCAACAAATTATTCTGGGTCCAGGAGATAGGAGAGAAAAATAATAATAAACAAGGGGTCGAAACCTATTTTCAAGTTGTATATACGTTTTCCATCACTTTGCAGGTCCAAATATCAATCTTTCTGACTCTCACTATTTCCTGTTTGAAAAAATGTAGTAACCCTTGCCTTCCTTAGCTATCTCATGAGAGAACAAAAGACACTAAGGAGGTGACCCGTTTCATTTGTCATAAACTCAGATGCTTACAGGACTGGCAGCAAAAATGGGCTTAGTAGATGGGTGAAAATGAGGGAACAGATGCCCTGGAAAAAAACATAGACCTCGCCTTTTAAATGGTAGGAAGCTGCTACTCAGTTCCAGCTACCTATTACTGGCTGCTCTGATGTTTCCGAAAAGAACTGGATATCTAGAGCTGTCCATGAAATCTCAGAAGGTTTAAGTATTGGCTACTAATTCAAAAGTTAAAAATCTCTATGGGCCAAATAAAACCTATCTGTAGGTACTAATTTGGGATCTCTGATATACTGCATTCTCTTCTTTAAAAAACACAGGAGAAAATAGAGGTACAGAGAGATCTAGCAATGTGCCCAAACACACGTAACCAGTTAGAATTGCTAAGGATGAAATGACAACAGGGATTGCTCTCTTTTCTCAGAAGCTCTTTCCTACCTTCCATTTGGCGATCCCCAGATACCCTTTAATATCATCTGTAGTCACACATTGCATGTATTTTCTCCCCAAGTAAGTTCTTTGAGAGACTTTTCCCAGGTGTTATTGGGTCAGGCATTTTGTGTGTCTGTCTGCACTGATCACGGTCCCATGTGAGAAACACAGCTCCATCGTCACATGCCTAGTGAATGACGAGTTCATGACAACACCTGTGTGTCCTCTGCACTGATCACGGTCCCATGTGAGAAACACAGCTCCATCGTCACATGCCTAGTGAATGACGAGTTCATGACAACACCTGTGTGTCCTCTGCACTGATCACAGTTCCACGTGAGAAACACGGCTCCATCGTCACATGCCTAGTGAATGACGAAGACGTGACAGTACCTGTGTGTCCTCTGCACTGATCACATTTCCACGTGAGAAACACGGCTCCATCGTCACATGCCTAGTGAATGACGAGGACGTGACAGCACCTGTGTGTCCTTTGCACTGATCACAGTCCCACATGAGAAACACAGCTCCATCTTCACATTCCTAGTGAATGATGAGAATATGATAGGCCTAGTTGTGAGTGATAACCTTCTACTGAGGGTCCTCTTCTAAACAAAGACATAAATAATATAGATATCATTATAATATTTACAATCTAAAAAATAGTATTACTTATGGAAGAAAAATACATGCATACTTTTAGGTAGATAAAAAGATAAATTTTGTTTGTTGAGCACTGCTAGATGCCAGCAGTGCATCACGGACCAACAACTTTACATGACTTAATTCATCCTCCTTATAACAATTCTGTCAGTTAGACATTATCATTATTTTCATTTTTCAGATCAGGAAACTGAGGCACAGGGAAGCAAACTAAACTGCTCAGTGTTGCAATGCTAGAGAAAAGCAGGATGTGAATGAGGCAGCTTGACCCCAGCACCTATGCAATGACCCTCCCAAGGTGTCATCTTCCTGGGATAACCTAATTTAATCTTCACAGTGATCTTATGAGATAGGTCTTACTGCTGCCATTTTGCAGATAAGTAAACTGAGATCTAGGTGTCAGCGGGTGCTGCACAGCTATCAAGCAACAGAGTTAGGATTGCCGCCATTTTCCATGAAACCTTTGTGGGAAGGAATATTAGGACCACATTTCTCTTGTTTGCTGTCTTGGTCCTTAGTATTTTTTTATCTAGCCTTCTTCAGAGACTGGCTTCAGAAGAGTGCCATTGTCCTCAGGTGAGACCTCAAGCACTATGTCAGGAAGAAGAACAGCAGTGACCTTTTGCTCACTGCTGGCACCAGGACATAAGCTCTACATTTTAGGAGCCATGCCTGTTTTCTCACTGTTTTCTACTAAAAGCCTGGCACAGACCACCAATATATATTTGCTGAATGAAGGAATACAGTGCATGAATGATAGACACATGCAGTGAAATTGTTTAATCTGTCTAGTTATGTCCCAAGTACATTTTAAAGATTCAGAAGACAAGGGAAGTCTTCAGTTTAAAGAAAATTAATTAGCGAAAAGCCAGAAGGTGAAAATCACAGTTTGGCTGAATAAATCTTTTTAATGTTAACAAAGCAATCATTAAAAAGGAAGGATAAGGGTAACCTGTTGGGAACTGATAGTCTGGCCACTTGGGTCTCCAAATAGAGTACAGAGATGGCAGGAGAAACAGTAGACAAGGATGGCAGGAGCCCTGGAGATGGAAGCCGCAAGCCTCACGGTGAAGCTCCCTCTCTGCACTGGTGCCTTCCTACCCCTGCCCTGTCCAGCCCCTCTCCTCTACATCTACTCCTACCCAAGGACATTGGATTCTAAGTACACAGAGCCTAGAGGAAAACAGCCCTTTCTCCTGCCATCCAGAGATACCATGGGACCAGCTAGGATCCCCACATAGGTTGTAACATCCAGAGAGTCCTTTGCTTTGTTTCTACCATTTTCTTATCAATCCTCACAGGCACCTTTGGGACTGGATTCCTATCTTGAGTGTAATTCTCCCCACTAGACAGACTCTGGACTGAAAAAGGAGGTGTGGCAGGACCAGCATGGGAGACGTTCAGGCAGTCTGGGCAGGTTTCTGGAAGAAAAAAGAAAGGGCAATTCTAGAGTGAGAAGGGAAAGGAGGATTCTACATGTGAGACCTGGAACTAGTCCAATCCTCCTACCACCAGCTCACAGGTGGAGCCAACAGTGAGCTAGAGATATGAAGTGGAAAGTCCCAGGGTCTGTGAGTACCTCGTGCAGCCACTGACGGCATGTTGCCTAAAGATCAGCCTACCTCTCCATAGACTTGCCACATTGTGATGTAATAAAATACTTTTATTTGAATTTGTCCATGCCAGATGTTTTTAACTGACTGCAGCCAAGACCTCCTTTCTGATACATGCTCCTTTTCTTTTTTGGTCATACAGAGGTCACATGCTGACCCTAGGGCTGCTGGTAGTCATCACAGAGAGCCCCTTGTCATGGAAAGGAGCTGGTCTAAAGCAACACCAACCACAAGAAATACAAAGTGGACAGAAAGGCAAAGAAATGCAATGCTGTTCAGGTTCGTAGGTCTGTGGCCCTGCTCTGAGCCTCCCTCTGGACCCAAGAGAGCTTGGGTCTTTCTAACCATGTGTCTTAAAACAAGTCCCACATGAGCCCTCAGCTGGGGTCAGGTTCTCACAGCAGTGGAAAGAGCCTCAATTAGGCGCTAGGAAAGAACGTACCATTGGCTTGCTGGAGCCCCAGACCATTCCCTTCACTGGGCTCCGCACACCACCTACAGTAGAAGAGGCTGCAGGAATATCCATCGTGATTATAAAAAGTGCCCCAGTAACTCTACTCCTGTGAAGTTATCCTGCAGAGAAACTAAATGAACACTGAAAGATACAGCCCAGAGACGTCCATTGCTGTATTATTGCAGTAGCAGCCGGTCTACCCAGAAGTCTGCGTAAATGAGCTACAGGCATGGGCCAAATCTGACTCAAAACCTTTTTTTGGTAGGACTTATGAGCTAAGAATGGTTTTTATATTTTTAAAGAATTATTAAAAGAGGGAAGAACAAAAGGCAGAGGATAAGGAAGCAATGGTACAGATATCCCATGGCCCAGAAAGCCAAAATATTGACTGACCTTTTTACAGAATAAGTTTGATGACCTCTGAGCTGTAGTGTAAACTTCTTGTGAAATAAGGAACAATTGAAAATGAAAAAGAGGGACGACCCATATATGTTGCCGTGAAATGAGTTCTTCTATATATTGATAAAGAAAAATGTAAGTATCAGAAGAGCATGAGTACTCTGATCATATTTGTATCAAAATAAAAGATGCAAGTTACTTATGAGGTATATGAAAACAGAATTCCTGGAAGGACACATGAAGAACTTAATAGTCCTTGCCTCTAGGGAAATGAGACAGAAATAGAGGTGGTAATAGTAAGAAAGTATTTTACATTTTACTTCATTTTCTTCTCGACTCTTTAACCATAAAAATGAGCCAGTTGGATGACACGATCTCTTGGGACACCTTCAGCTCTGAGTCTCTCAAGAATAACAACTTCTAACACTGAGTTACTATTTTTTTCCAGTGTCACTACTACTATATGACAAACATATGCAACACTTTATTTCCACAAGCTGCCTGCAGACCTGCCCATTTGCCACCTCTTACCTAAAATCTCAACAGGACACAACTTAGTCCCAGATGGGGGCTGGGAGGTTTGCATCCACCAAAGGCCAAATTCCATTAAGCTTACATTTGCAACATCCATCAGAATCCTGCCCATTACCTTTCTCCCAGTTACATCTGCTCACCCCAGCAAATGAGAATAGACAAAATCCAGGAAATAAAAGTGCCAAGGAAGGGGAAGAAGAAGGCATAGACTTCAGTCATCTGCAGCCAAAAAAAAGAAGACGAAACGCACCCCAAGGAAGTAGAGGCAGCCTTTGTTCTCATAACTGTTTGCCTCTTTCTGGGAGACAATTCCCAAAACAATTGTAGGAAAGTGTCTTTTTCTCCTCCTGAGAAAGGAGGAGACAAGGCTGAGGGAGTATCCATCATGATTATAAAAAGTGCCCCAGTAACTACTCCTGCAAAGTTATCCTGCAGAGAAACTCAGATGAACACTGAAAGATGCAGCCGAGAGATATCTATGGCTGTATTATTGCAATAGCAGCCAGTCTACCCAGAAGTCTGCATAAATGAGCTACAGGCATGGGCCAAATCTAGCTATAGATTTGCATTCCATAGGCATTCTCTCCCTGTCCTTCCCTTTTGCCTGTATCCTTAGTTTCTTTTTGGCCATACCAGTGATTTCCATGCAAGAGAGCACTCAGTCTAGAAGTGACAAGCCCTCACCACTCACCAACCTCGACAGCCTGGCTCGTTTTTCATTCTGACATGGCTGCAAGCAACACCAGGCTCCTTGGTGACAACCTTAGGTGATTAGAACACTGAAAGGTCCAAAATAGGTACATTCACATACACAGGCACTTATGATGAAGAAAGCAATCATTCAGGCCCTTAAGGGCCTTCACATTGTGGGAGAAGGTGAAATAAGTCATACAAGGAAAATGGGAAGAGGAGAGCTGCCCTACACATGAATCAGTGATGACCACCCCATTCCCTTGCCGCTGCATGCAGAAGAAAGCTAAACTACTGCAATTGCCAGTTTCATTTGCAACCACACTGTTTCTTCAAGCCTAAATGTTCAGTCAAGCAAATATTTTCCCTAAACTCTCCCACCTCTTAATTGGGTGGAGGTCTCTCTGCCTAGGAGGCTTCTCTATTTGAAGAGACAGATTTTTATGTTCAATAAATGAAAACGACTTAGACAACTCTTTGGTACCTGTTCTAGTAGTTCTATTACAGAGCCACTGGTAGCATCTTCCTATCAATACTACTAAGTAATCATAGAAGCAATGATAATGTCACTTATGAGTACCTACTTGGTGCTACACTGAATGCCTTGTCTTCACTATATTCTCTCGCCCTCACAACCACCCTATTAGGTGAAAACTCTGAGGCACAAAGAGGTCAAGTGCCTTTGCCAATATCACACAGCTAACACAGGGTAAAGTAAGGAATTAAATCCAGGACCTCTGTCCCCAGAGCCTTTACTCTCACCACAAAGACACCACTATGTTTCTATGGGAAGATGGCACATCCAAGAAAAGGAAATAAAATAGGAGTTAAACAGTCTGGATTTTGGTCCCTGCTGGGTCTTTGCCACTTTAGATAGGTCATTTCAACTCTCTAAGCCTCTATCTTCCTCTTCTATAAAATAAGGGTCTAAAGTTCTGGCAGTGTTCAACCTTTTGGCTTCCTTGCACCTTCCACACTAGAAGAAGAATTGTCTTGGGCCACATATTAAATACACAAACCCTAAGAAAAGCTGATGAGCAAATAGAAACAAAAAAGTCTTGTAATAGCTACCATCACAGATAAGCAAAGAATTCCTCACATAATCCACATGCAGCCAGCGGGTTGTGGGTTGGACGATCCTGGGTGACTCACAAGATGAAGTTTGTGATGCTGTATACAAGTAATTTCACTGAGGTTTATTACAGAAGGATTGAGAGAAAAAGGAATAATACAATTGAGTTTAAAGGGATACCAATGTTTAGAGAATATAAAGGAAATGGGGTTGCAAAGAAAAGAGTGATGGTCATAAGCCAAAGCACAGAATGACCTAAAATCCATTTCTTTCACACAATGTTTGAGGGGCATATTGTGATAGAAGACCCCATAGGAATTCTACTCAGAAGGTTTGACTCTAGGCTGAAAGGCCCTCGGCCGGAGGGTGAGAGTCCAGATTAGCATCACTGAAGATTCTCCAGTGTCCAGCAGAGGGCACCCATGTCCATATCCTTGGCTGCTTGGAGGGACTGTTAACTTGGGAATCGGGCTTCAGACAGTCCCTTGCAAGGGCCTTGTCTGTCCTGCCTTATTTCCCCTTCTCCATTTGCCAGTAGAAACTAGAATAAACCAAGATATGGGAATAGGCAAGTTAAAGACAACATTTGTTCCTATATGCTTCTGGACTTCAGGAATATGTGTAAAAGGTGAAGGAGCCATTCAGCAGCCCCATTCCTCCTCTTTGTTCCTGGATCTTCTCAAGCAAGGTCCAAGGAGATAAGAAAATTTTCTGACTACTCTCAGGGGATTCTGACTACTCTCAGGGTATCTCTGGATTTTCTCAAGAAGGATTTCTCTTTATCAAATCGCAGGCCTCCTTAGAAATGGCTCAAGAGAGTGTCATTGCCTGCTGGGTGCTGAAATATGTTATCATTAAGCTCAACATGTTATTTAGTTAATTAAATGTCATGCCTTTGATGGCATTAATTAGACTTTCTGCCAACTCCTTGAAAAACAAAACCAAACAAAAATGAAAACCTCACACCTAACCCAAGGAGATTCAATGGATCCAAAATGAAATACTCCTAAATCCCTCTCTCCTCCCAGGACAAAACTAGTCCAAATGAACCTTTGAATAGCTTCATAATGTCACTTTGTCCTTTGAAGTATGATGTTACTAACATCCTTTGTTTTTTAGAGGATTTAATGTTTTTTACTAATAATGAAATAATTGTTTCTTATATGAATGTAATATTTTAAATAATATTTTAGAAGTTGCTATGGACTGAATTGCATCCCCCTCAGAAAAAAATAAAATTCATATCAGTCATGTGTAAACAGGTAACCATAGATCCAGAGATCTAGGAATTACATTGGTGACCAAGAGTCAAGGTGGATACACATTTGTATGGCTCTATCCAAGTACTACTAAGAATACAGCAAAAATGAGCCATGCCCAAGATTAGAAAGAACAAGTCATCAAACATACACACATTAAGGAGCAGGATCTTGCTGAAAGACTATTGGATGAGTGATTGAAAGTCTATTTCTTGTTGCTGGTAATCTTGAACAAGTCATTTAGAGTCTCTGAGCCCTGGTTTCCTCAGCTATAATTGAAAAGAATGAACATAGTAATCCCTAAAAATTTAATCTCTAAATTCTGATCCCAAGGGTCAAAATTAAAACAGAGGCAAACCTCTAGGAGTCTGTACTAATATGAGTTTTGCAAAGCAGAACCAGTACCCAGACATGATTATCATTGAATAGGGAACAATGTTTTTAATTATTACTTTTATTTTTATTTTTTATTTTTTCTATTTTTTATTAAATCATAGCTGTGTACATTAATGCAATCATGGGGTACAATGTGCTGATTAACATAGCCTTCACAGCATTTTCTTAGTTAGTCTTGTTTCTTGGTTATTGTTAAGACAGTTATATTCTACACCTAGCAAATTTCACATGTACCCTTGTAAGATGCACTGTAGGTGTGGTCCAACCAATTACCCTCCCTCCACCTATCCTCCCTCTCCCCTTTCCCCTTCTTCTTGGGCTATAATTGGATTATAGCTTTCATGTAAATTGGTTTCATAGTAGGGCTGAGTACATTGGTTACTTTCTCTTCCATTCTTGAGATATTTTGCTAAGAAGAATATGTTCCAACTCCACCCATGTAAACATGTAAGAGGTAAAGTCTCCCTCTTTCTTTAAGGTTCATAATAATAGGGAACAATTTTGAAAGTAAGCAGGGGCAAGTGATACTTAATGATAATATGCATAAACCAAAAGCCACCTCAGCAAACTGGTTGATATAGCTTCTAACTTGTAGGAGATAGAAGTCTCAGAACACTGGAGAGTGCCCTGTGCCCTACAGCTCTCCATCTGTCAGGTCTGCCTGTTAGCACTGCCCTGCTTAGCTGACTCTTCCTGTCTGGGCTTGTCTTATGTCCCAGGGAAGAGGTTGACTTGGGGCCAGGCTGGGGGGGTTCAGAAGAGTCTAAATCCTTATTATATTCCTTATTTAAAAAGAAGGACAAATAGATTTAGCAGCCAGAGGCTGAGCCATACAGAGGTATAATGAAGTGTAGAAGAAAGAATATCTCCAACTAGGACCCAGGAAATCTGGGTTACAATGTCAAATATGTCATCGAATTTCTGTATAACTTTGGCAAAGTCACTCAAGTTCTCTGAGCCTCAATTTTATGCCCTATAAAATCAAGGAAGAAGCTTTGTTCTCTTTTTGGCATCTTAGCCCTAATTAATCATAACATTTTATGGTTCTTATAACTATAGCACTTGACCATGGTACTCCAGTATTTCTATGAGGTTTTAGGTAATCAGCTCCATTGCATTAACTCTAGACACAACATATGCCTAGTCAACGCCATCCATTAGGAATGATGATGGCCACATAGTGGGTCATCACAGAAAAGCTGATGATAATCTCATAGCTCAAACATTTATGACAGTATTTTTTCTTCTGTTTGTACGATCAAAAGGAATCACTCACCAGCCCTGACAATATCATTGAGAACCTAGATCCAGCCATGCCTGCAGCAAACAAACTTTGGGTTTTCCAGTTACTTGAATTAGTCACTTTCCCCTTTTAATTTCCATGTGTTGAAAAGTCATCTGTCTTTGTTAATCCTGTATTCCAATTCTATCAGTTGTAAGTGAAAACAACCTAAGAATGCACAAAATATCTAAGAAGTGAGATTGCCATGTATAATACAAAACTAGATTTAGATGTATCTATGGTTTTTCTTTTCTATAGGTCAAGAGTCACAAGGAGGAAATTTTAGAGCCAAGATCATGCTGATATCAAGAATCTGCCAGATTGGGTTGCAGAACTGTTTGTTGAAGTGCCCTTTTGCCCAGTCGTGCTGAGCATTTTTAACAGTCTGCAGTTTACAACTCAGAAATTTAGCTGCTAAAGAGAAGTTTCTGCCTCTTATGATATCGAAGCATTAATGAAATAGACAAATACCCCAAAGAGATGTGCTAGTGAGCTCTATAAAATATATACCTAAGGAGAGGTGACAGTCTACTGTAGATTGAAGATCTACTGTATGCTAGGAATGTCCTGGTATCCAATCTCACAATAATTCTGGATAGTTGGAATAATTATCCCCATATCCTTACCATTGATGTTCAAGGTCAGAGATGCAGTAATTTTTCCATATAGTCAATGGTAGATTCTATGTACAAAGCTTGTTCGTCCAGGTTCAAGTCCAATATTCCTTCTTCCATGCCACCATAGATTTCTCTCCATAGAATAAAGGGGGTTCAGTAAGGTAGTAATGGTATCAAAAAAGAAGTGAATATAAAAAGCGCACATCTGAAGGTAGGGTACCTCATGAAACAGCACCTGGTTGCAAATTTTCAGGCTTAGGGTAAGGAAAGGCCAGAAACAGGCTGTGTTCCCTTCATGATATTCCTACAAATACTTTCCTCAACTCATCATTATCCTTCCTTCTTGTTCTTTCTCCCATGTAACCCTGAACATCAGACTTAAGGTCATAAAACTGGTGAGCAGCAGAGGCAGGACTTGAGTCCATGCTGGTCTTGCTTTAGAGCCTACGTTCTTAGCGAGCACCTGAGGATTTCTCAAACATCATCACTCCTACATCACCTTCTGGACTTTTCCTTGCCCTCACACCACCTGCATGGTTATTTGCTTAGTGTATTAATTTTAAATGATATATTCCCATTTAATTTAATGTGAATTTTGGAAAACTTCACATCACTATTCAAATGGAAAAATTATATTGTTTTCCATAAATAGAAGGAACCTCAAAATAAATCCAAGGAGAACAAGCCAGAGTTATTAAATTTAAGAGACACTGTTCCTTGGTGAAGTTTCTGAAATTTAGCTGTCTAAATGGAGAAGTTTTTGCCTCTTGTGATATCACAACATTAATAAAATCAGATACAATAGTATAATTATAATTAATTTATTACATCTATTATAATAAAATAGATCAATACCCCCCAAAAGTCAAGAGAAATATCAAGGCTTTCAAAAATATATTAGCACATGAGTCTTTCTCCCTGACATAATCAGATGGATTAAAGGAGAATGGAAAAGAAATAACTTTCTTATGATATGATTCTACATTATTTAAAACCAAGTCTATGTTCCACCTGGCATCCTGGTGGAAGTTCAGCTGGAGACACACTCTGCACTTTAGTCCTGCTGCCTTAGCGTTCATCCTGGCTCAGACAGACCTGCCACCTGCCTATCTCTGTGCCTTTGCTGAGACAGTCAGCCTTGCTGTCTCTCCCTTCCATTTTCTCCTTTGTGGAGAAAATTTCAGGAGCGTTCCTGAAATGTTTAATCCTGATGTACCTCTTCGCTTCTGTACCATACATTTAGGAAATATGCTGTTTATTGTCCTGAGTGCCAATGTAACCACCTCTTGCACCAGATTTCTTCTTGCTTTGATGAGATACTCAAATAACCCAAGTGACTGTCCCAATCAATCAGTTTCTCTCTCGGCACGCAAATGATAAAACATCTGACATCTATGCCCGTTATGACAGTCGTTTAATAGATTTCAAAACTGGAAAGTATCTTCACAATCTTTTGATCTATCCCCTTATTTTGTAGATGAGAAGGCTCAGGCTTTAAAGTGATACGTTCAAGGTTAAACCTCAAGGAGATGATTACATAGCTAAGAGCTGAACCCATTACCTCTTGGTGGGCAGAGATCTTTCTCTATTCCCTTATTTTTCTCCATGTCAAAGATAGAAGAGCACTTAATAAGTACACCTCAGAATTGAAATATTCAGCCACAAATATCTATATTCCCATTTCAGTTGTTGAAAATGTCATTGAATGTTTTCTATAAAACATACTCCCAGGAAGATCTTCATCTTGTAAACCAGGCTTTGCTGGTTTTGTTGGAATCTATAAGTGAGGGCTCATGGAGTGGAAAAGGCAGGGCAAAGGGACTGGGAGTGGCAAGAGTGATTCCTTGGTGACACTGTAGGAATGAGAAATGTCTCCTTAGGGAAGTGTTTTTTAAACTGTTATTATTAAACCTCTCAAACATAACCAAGTGAAGATCGCCTGCCAAATTTCACCTACCTCTGCTGCTCACATGATTCAGATAAGCTTTAGATAAATACCCCCAGCTCTGTGGCGCTGATCCAACAGGAGCTGGAACTTTCAACACGTTGAGGTTTGCCCAGCACTAAGTAATTATCCCTGGAAATATTTACTGTTTATCTACCTTCAAATTTTAATGACAGAGATTCTGCTGCAGCCATTGTGATTCCAGGCACGAACAAAAACTCCCCCAGCCTCGCCCTAATAAACCTAATACTGCACAGAGTAGTGCTTAAATTTTTATAAGTTTGCCTTGTCACTTTTTTGCAGCTTTTTGTGAGGAGAGCACAAAGTGCTTCTTGATTTGTAATTTAAAAATATATATTATGCTATCTAGGTTGTGGGTTCTGGGAATTACTTTTATTTCAGGGTGTGTTTCCAAGAAAGCTGTCTTGGTTCTTGTATGGAATGCAGTCCATTTCTCTTAGCAAGGGTTAGGTTCACCTGTGACGCAGTCTCCTTGGACTCCAGAGATATTTCTGCAGTGTTTATCTATCCAGGATTGCTAGAGTCAACAATGCTCTCTCCTTTCAAGGTCACCCTAGAGACCCTGGCCTAGTAGGGGCAGCGCCTGTGGCTCAAGGAGTAGGGCACCAGCCCTATATACCAGGGGTGGTGGGTTCAAACCCAGCCCTGGCTAAAACTGCAAAAAAAAAAAAAAAGAAAAGACCCTGGCCTTGTGGTGGGAGAGGAGAAGGTATGAGAATAGAGAATTATGGGCCTCAGTCCCCCTATCAATAAAGAAGGGAGATGGGACTAGACAAGCCAAAAGGTTTCTTATGGTTCTAACAGTCTTTGATTGTCTATGAAGAATAGTTCAAGGAATGTTACCATCAGAGGTGCACTGTTTAATCAACTGCAAAAGATGCTGATGGTCAGAAATGTTACACTTGGGGAGAATTATCTGCTCACTTCTTCATCAGGGACACAGCAGTGACAGACTCACCATGAGCCAGGCAATCTTCATCCTCTAGGGAAGACACAGCCTGAGGGAGGGTCATACTTCTCCCTCCACAGAACAATATGACAAAATTGCCCTTCTTCCTTTCTTAAAACACTCCAGGGAGTCAGAAGATCTGCCATGAGCAGTGTTTTCAGCTGCTCCGTCGTGACCCCCTCTAGGCAGATGAGCAGAGTAAGGACTTGACTTTCCCAAATGTCTGGCTACTAGCCAAAGGCCTGACTGGGGCAAATACCTCTGAAGCAAAGTTTTAGGGAGTAGGGACCTTTGGAAACCCCTTCCCCAAGTGACATTGCTGCATGCTTAATTTGCATGATTTATGGGTTAATTTATAGGTTAGAATCTAAATAAATAACATTAGAGTGACAGCTCGATAGCTTCACTTACATAGCAAAATGCTTGATTAGATTCTAGAGCCTGGCCTTTGTAACAGACGTCTTCCCCTGAAGTATGTAGTTGCCAACTCCTTAAGATACATAATGCCAAAATCAGGCTTCCCACAAAGTGAAACAGTCTGTCCTCAGCTTAAAACAAGAAAGCTGAGGTTTTAGTCCACTTGTTTTCTCACCCTGCTGTGCAGCCTTGAGCAAACCTCATTGCCTCTCTGACCTCCAGTAGGTCATCTATGCAACCAAGACACAACTCAGCCAACATTTATGGAGTGTCTGTTTTAAAGAGACTAATAAGCAAGATAAAGTGATAAAAAGAAGACCACAAAGTGATCTTTGCCATCAATTGAGGGTAAGGCAAGTATCGGTGATTGTGGCCCAAAATCTAATGAGAAAAGTGCCATGAGAAAACTACAATTTTTAGTCAGAATAGAAAATGAGATGGCATCTTGAAGAAACACAGGTGAAAAAATGATAGAATTGCAGGGGCAGACATAAAGAGTGAAATGAGTATTGCTGGCCAAAAAAACAACATGAGCAAAAATATGAAGCAAGAAATGGCAGACTGTGCTTTGGGAATGTGGGTGGTTTGGGTTGGCTGGAGAATGAAGTGTAAAAAAGAGGAATAGAAAAAGTTGAGAACTAGAAAGAGACACTGAGCTAGAGAAAGCATTTATTTCATCTGTGGCTTATAATTCATTCTGGCTTTGGGGAGCCATCAGAGACTTTGGAGTGAAGGAGTGACATGATCAAGGCTATGCTTTAGGGACCTGAGTCTGGCAACTGTGTAGGATATAAATGAAGGGTGAGGAGAGACTGTTGGCAATAAAGCAGTCAGGAAGCAGTCAGTAGCATTACCTCTCCCAGTGTGCTATAACAAGGCACTGACTTAAGGCAGTGTATAGCTTCCATCTTTGGGAGATAAAAACTAAAGAAATAGAGTAGAGCACTTTTAATTCCTTATTTGGATAGGAAATAGGTAGAAAGCCTGTCAAGGACAAGGAAGGGTTTGAGATCTTGTAAGTTAATAACTTAATCTCTTATAATTTCAAAGATGCCAACAGAAGACATGCGCCTTCTGGGTCAGAGACAAAGGACTTTATTCTGACAGCATAGCAGTTAGCATGAGTTACATGTTTATCTCAGTTTTCCTTGACTCACAAGCCTTATGGGGAAATATAGAGATGGTCCCAAGTGGATATAGCAAACACAATGTGTTTGTGATATACCTGAGGAACCCCAGGTTAGGAAATCTCCCGTTTATCATTGGGATACTAGCAGACCTATCCAATCTTTGCCCTAGAGTGAAATGTTATCTTTGTTATCTTGGTCAGAAAGGAAATCTCCCCAAAGCCCCAGAAGGGAACACAATCTTTATCTTCCAGGGCTATTTAGTACACAGATATCATTTACAAATAGTCCTAAATAAAGATATCAATGTCTCTTAATAAAAAGATGGCAAAAATGCAATGGCCTACAGAGAACTCTCTAGTAATAGTCTTCTTTGATGAGAACGAGTTTCCTGTATCCCTACCTGATAAAGAGCGTCCATCTGAAAATAACCAGGTAGGTGGGCTTTAGCAGGGCCACATAAGTGTCAAATAGAAAAGAAAGCTCTGACTCCTTTGTTTTACTATGATCCACCAAGAAACAAGCAAAATTAGTAGTGCACTCTGGTCCATGATATTGTCTATCTGCAAGAACAAACACTTTTCTACGTTTTAAGGATGTTCTTTAAGGGGATAATTTATTCTGTTGATGAAGATTAAAAATAGAGTTTATAAGTTGCTTACCCCAGGGAATCATCCAGTGGGCAGGCCCTCCTTTTCAATGCTCCATACCCAGTTTAATTGTTATTGCTGTACATATTTTTATCCTCCCATAAGGTTAGAGTGCTAAAGAATATGGTTTTGCATGGTTGTATAAACATCATTTCTGCTTCCCAGGATGACAGAGAAGAGTGGAAATTCATAACAGCATTAGCATTTTTACTTACTGAGCACCTTTACCTGAAGAACCCAATTAATGCCTTACCTAAGAAGTATTTATTTATACTCTATGACACCCCTGAGAGGTAAGGAAAGTATTATTAAACTCACTCCACAGTTCTACAACAGGGGTTATGAAATTCAATGTCAGGTCAAATTAAAAGTGTTCAGAAGGGTTACCAGCAAAAGTTGGAAAGCAAATGTTGAGATCACCTCTTAGGTATTACCTAATCTTTCATTCCTCTAATAAGGAAAATTCCAACAATTCAGAATTATGAGGTCACATCCTCTATTAAATCTATTTTATTCAAATCTAAGGCTCAGATTCTGCATACCATTTCTATTTGTTCTATTTGTTCTTCATATCCTTCTCTATTTTCACTCAGGCAAATCAAATCCACTCCCGAAATTCTACAAGTAAAGTTGATGCCATTTCTGAGGTTCTTTTTTTTTTTCTGCTTGCCCAACCTGTATCTACATCATGCCTATCTCCCAGAAATCCTCCCGATATCCCTCCTCTGGCCATTATCTACACCTCTTCTATGAGTAATGTATAAATATCCACAATGCAAAGTAGAAAGTGACATGTATTAGTTCCTTCCTAAATAAAAACCTCCCTGAAGATATAATTTACATCCATTTCTTCTTCATATCTCTCATGGCACCTCATTCATTATACGAATGAATACCACTTCTTTCTCTGTCATGGTTGCTGAAGAATAACAGCATAACATTATGCACTATTATTCAACAATATACTTAATGTGATTATTCATTTAATTCTAGAGCACTAGCATCACAGAGATAGTTTAGAACAGTACACCAAGATTTAGAAAATATGAACAAAGAGGGGATATCTTGGTTCATAACTCTTTTTTCTTATTCAGAAAAATTTAGATAACATTCAAAATAAAGAAAAATGATAATAATCCCTCTCATACCCACAGCCCTTTACATTCCTGATTTGCATGTGATTTCATGTGATCTTCCTTAAACTACCCTTTAAGACTCATAAGGTACTTTATACCAGTCACATTGAGGAAAGTGAAGTTGCTAAAGTCTGGATATGGTCCCCAAATTTTATATGTTGGAAACTTAATCCCAATGTTTCTATAGTACAGTAAGGTAGAGTCTGTTGGGAAGTGTTTGGGTAATGAGGGTTCTGCCTTTATGAATAAATTAATGCCATGATAAAAGGAGGTTGGCCCCTTTTTGCCCTTTTGCCTTCTGCCATGAGAGAACACAGCATTTAAATTAACATCTTGGAAGCCGAGACTGAATCCTCATTGGATAATTAAACTTTCCAGAACCTTTACCTGGAAATTTGCAGTCTCTAGAGCAGGTATCCTCAAACTCTTTAAACAGAGGGCCAATTTACTGTCCTTCAGATCATTGGAAGGCTGGACTATAGTTTAAAAAAAACAAACTATGAACAAATTCCTATGCACACTGCACATACCTTATTTTGAAGTAAAAAACAAAATGGAAACAAATACAATTCACACCAACTCATGTGGCCCATGGGACGTAGTTTGAGGACCCCTGCTCCAGAGCAAGGATTTTTAGCCGATGTGCCAATGAGAGGATCTTAGATGTGCTGTGAAAATTTTTAAAAGATCATCAATTAAATTATTATCAAAATAAGTTCAAAGCACAATAAGTATATTCTTTTTTTACTATTTTTTTTGCATCAACATAATTTAGTGTGCCGTGGAAGTTTAACTATAGGTTCAAGTGTTAGATATAAAAGGTTGAAAAACACTGCCCTACTGGTGTCAGAAAATAAATTTCTGTTCTTACTAAATTACCCAGTCTCAGAAGTTCTGTTGTAGCAACACAAACAAACGCAGACAGAAATTGGCACCATAGCAATGGGGTGTTGCTATTAATATAGCAAATACCTAAAAATGTGGGAGCAGTTTTGAAACTGCACAATGGGTAGAAGCTGGAACAGTTTTGAAGTGAAAGCTGTAAAGGGCCTGAATTGCTATGAATGGAGAATTAAGGGTGATTGGTTCAGATGAGGGCTCAGAAGAAGAAAGGAGGTATAGGGAAAGTCTAAATCTTCTTGGAGATCACTTACTTAAGTGGCCTTGACAATAAAGACCATTGTGATAAGATCTCAAAGGGAAATGAGATACACGGCTTTGGAAACAGGAGAAAACGGACATCTTATTATAAAGTGACAAAGAACTTGGCTGAATTATATGCCTGTCCTGGAACTTTGTACAAGGCAGAACTCAAGAGCAATGGACTAGGATATTTGGCTGGAAAAATCTCTAAGCAGCGAAACATTTGGGGTATCATGTGGCTTGTCTTAGCCACTTATAATAAAATATGAGAACACAGAAATAATTTAAAAATGGAATTTACAATCAAAAGAGAAGCAAAATAGATTTGAGAAGTCTCATACTAAGGAGGAAAAAAACCAAGTGTGGGGCCAAGCAACTATTTGATAAGATTAATATGGCTAGAAGAAAGCCAGTTGTTATTGATTAAGGCAATGGGAGAATGACCGCCAAAATCATTTTGGAGCTCTTGAGAGGTACCATGCCATTCACAGATCCAGAATTCCAGGACCTGTAAACAGAAAAATTTGAGGGGCGGAGCCCAGGGCACCTGTGGGACTTTGGAGCTCACTGCCCGTGGCCACTTGGGTGTGTTCCTTGCATTCCCATGCAACAATCTTTGGTCCACTCCAGCTGTGACTTGAGAGGACTCAGATGCAGCTCAGGCCAATGCTCCAGAAAGCACAAGTGGTGAGCCTCAGTGGTATCACATGGTGTTAAGTCTGCAGGCAAGCATGACTGTAGAGTCATGTCTTCATCCCTCTAGATTTCAAAGGACATTGAAGAGCCTCAAGTCCCAGGCAGAGACCTGCTCCAAGACCAAAGCTACCACAGAGAGTCCCCACTAGGGCAATGCCCAGAAGAACTATGAGCTGGAGCCACCATGGAGAGCCCCCATCTCAGTCATGGCGTGGCAGAGCTAAGAGAGGAGGGACATCCCTGAGTCCCCAAAACTATAGAGCCACCACTTTGCACCAGCCTGGGAGAGCTACAGTCATGCAATTTCACTGTGTAAAGACTGAAGTGTGGGTTGTTCCCAGCAAATCCCTGAGGACAGAGCTGAGCAAGGTTTTAGGGACTCAACCCCCACTCTAGTATGTTCAGCAGGGGATATGAAGTCAGTATTATTCTCTAGCTTAAGATTTAATATTGTTTGCCATATTGGGTTTTGGACTTACTTAGTGCCTGTTACTTTTTTATTCTTAGACGCACATAACTTGTTTTCATAGGCTCACAGATGGAGGGAAATTTACCTCAGGATGAATTGTTCCTTCAGTCTCACCAGTGTCTGATTTGGATGAGACTTTGGACTTTAGATTTTAAAAGTTGATGCTGGAACAAGTTAAGAATTTGGGAGGCTATTGGGATGGAAGAAATATATTTTGCATGTGAAAAAGGCATGAATTTGATGGGGGCCAAGTGTGAAATGCTATAATCTGAATGTGTCTCCCAAAATCCATGTACTAGAAACTTAATCCCCAATGCAACAGTGCTAGGAAACAGAGTTCTCATAAATAGATTAATGACATTATAAAAGGGCTTGGAGGAGTAAAGGACTATGTTCTTGACAGATGGCCTAAGGTAAAGGATCAATTATATTATTGTATTGTCTAACATTAAAACTAATGTTTTATATATGTTTCATTTTATGTAAAAAATGCTTTTGATTTGGAGCTTCAAAACCATTTAAAAATAAAAGGGCTTGGCTCAGCGTCTGTGGCTCAGCGGGCTAAGGCGCCAGCCACGTACACCTGAGCTGGCGGGTTCAAATCCAGCCCGGGCCTGCCAAACAACAATGATGGTGGCAACCAAAAAATGGCCAGGCATTGTGGCGGGCACCTGTAGTCCCAGCTACTTGGGAGGCAGAGGCAGGAGACTCACTTGAGCCCAGGAATTAGAGGTTGCTGTGAGCTGTGATGCCATAGCACTCTACCACGGGTGACAGCTTGAGGCTCTGTCTAAAAATAAATAAATAAATAAAAGGGCTTGGCAGAGGGAGTTTGGTCACTTTTTGCCCTTCGACCTTCTGCCCTAAGAGGACCCAGTGTTTATCCCTCTCTAGGCTGCAGTGTTCAAGGTGACATCTTGGAAGCAAAAATCAGGCCCTCATCAGATAACTGCACGTGCCAGAGCCTTGATCTTAGACTTTCCATAATTGTGTGAAAAATATATTTCTGTTTTTTTATAAATTACCCAGTCTCAGGTATGGTATTCTGTTATAGCAGCTCAAATTGACTGAGAAGTAAACAAGTTAAATGAGCTACCCAATGATAGGCCAATAGTTAGCTGGGATGGAATCCCAAGCCTTCTAATTCTAAATCTAGGATTACTCCCTTCACTATTAGTGACAATAATTAATCTACCATCTGCTTTTGAAAATTATACTTCAACCTTATTGCTTATTAAATAAGCTTTTACTTAGTACCTTCTTTGTACTTGAATATCAGCTGTGGAGGAAGAAATCAAGTAAGCATTGCCTCTTTTCCTGATGAGCTGACAATCTGACTGGGGAGACCAGTAAGTAAGTCAGCAGTGTGCTGTGCACCTTGACAGCATGTAACTAAAGGAGGTACAAACTTAGAGTCAACTAGAAATAGGGAGAAGGAGCTTCAATTAGCAAAGAGCGAACAGGCATTACCAGGAAAGAGTAGGCAGTGAGTAAACACATGAAATGGTTTGAAAACATGGTGTATAAGAAATCTTTGAGGCCAGAGATGACCAGAGACTAATCATGGAGGACCCTGCCTACCAAAAACAATATTCAAAATGTGTTGTGATAGTTTAAAGTTATTGGGGGGAATGAAAACATTTAAGTCGAGAAAGGTGTAATCATATTTGAATATCAGATTCATTATTCTGTGGTTATTGGGGAACAGGTGAAAGGGATGTGTTGTATCTTAAAACAAAGAGATTCTGGGAAGCTACTAATTGATCAAAATCAAAGTATCACAAGCCTGAATTAAGTTCAGAATGAGAGATTAAATCATGAGAGAACAAGAAAGCAAATACTAAGTAATTTACTGAATTATTTCATTAGATATGTGAGAGAGAAGAATCTTAAATGACTCCCAGATATGACTTGGGTATCTGAGTGAAAGATAATACTATTTAGAACAAGAAGTGCAAGGAAAAGCTGAATTCCTTTTGACCGTATAAGGGGAGCTGTGAAGTCAACAGACACGAGGGTGTGACATTCATCATGGAGGTCTTGTTTAGAGTAGTTTGCTTTCAGAATCATCAGATTATAATTGGTAGTTCCTGCCATAGGCTTAGAAGAAGTCATCCAGGGAGAATGTTTAGAATTAGAAGAATATAGAAATCAGGGTGAGGAAGGGAAGAAAAAGAGGAACCCTTGAGGAAAGCAGGGATGGCGCATCTATGAGAGAAACTCAAATGCCCTAAGGCATCTGCTATATGTAATGATTCCATTTCTCTCCTAGAAGGATAGTAGTTCTGCACCTTTCATGGGAGAAGTGAGAAAGCAGTCCCTCAAACCATGTCATGAGGTCTGTGTCTCAGGTGACAATTCCTGGCTGAGAGAGATTGTTAGGCAGATAGATAGGAGGAAAATCAGCAGACAACCTTGCCACAGAAACTGAGAGACATGATCAATGCTGATCTGTCTCATCAGCCATCAACAGGCTGAGAGAAAAGAGGCAGGAAGTACCCACAGAGCTTTAAAACGCAGAGACTATCACCAGTTAGTGGGAGCAATTTCAGTGTGGGGGGTAGGAGAGGACAGAAGACTGGTAGAGGAGTTTAAAGGGTTGTGAAAAATGAGGAATAATAAAAAAGCTGAAAACCAGTGTCTACTTTTGAAGAAAATTGACTATTCAGCGGAGGAACTTGTGGGAAATGTGAATTGCTCATGTTTATATGGTGAAGAAAAAGAACAAGGATGAATAGGGGTGGCAGTTGAGGAAAAGACTAAAGAGTGGATGGTTGGCAGAATGAAGATCACAGTGGAGAAATGGAAGATGGGCTCCAAAGACAGGCAAAGAGATTACCCTTAGAGATTACCCAGGAGAAAGAATTTCTCTTTCTCTGATATGGGGGAAAAGGTGGAAAGTTAAGTCAAAGGAGGTACATTTGTAGATAGTATAAGAGGCAATTGATGGAGCTAGAATGAGGATTCATCAATGAAATAGTCAAGGTCATCCATGAAAAAAGAAACACAACAGCATGAGGGACTTTCAGAATACAGTAAAACTGTATAAGAGCCATGGAAAGAAAATGGAGAGGAGATGTGATTTGAAACCTGTGTAAAGATAGCTAAGCTGTATGGAAAAGATCAAACCCCCTTAGAAATAGTGCATGAAATTCCAGATTGTCATCACTTACATGTCAAAAATTGCATGTGTTTCATCCATGCAATCATTGGTATTCTCTTAGTCCATCTCTTTGGAATCAAAGACACATTTGCAGGAGAGCTGGCCTGGTTCAAGGCAATCATGCTGAGCTATGAAAGAAGTTCCTAAGAGATTCTTAATGAAGACTAAACACTCTAACTTAGCTTCATCAGCATAATCCTCTATGCTCCTTAGGTAACAAGCCCACAGTAACTAGTTCTTCTCCAGTTAATATTTTCATTTGGGAATGTTAGCTCTTGACAAGCCAGCCACAAACAAACCCAAATGCACAGATATATTACCTACATTGCTACCAAATGAAATAGGCCCCTTGACTTAAGGAGATTGAACAGCTATTTAAGAACATGCCTACACGTCTCTTCAACTGGGTCCTTAAATAGTCATAAGATGAAGCTGATTTTCAAGATCAAGGACTAAAATTCAGTAAGAAGAATTTTTCCTATCTCTGGATTGGTCCAGGTCATCTTGGATTCATGATATCCACACACTGTGTCTTACATGGAGAGGTTTGTTATTCAGTGAAGCCTTACATACTCATTATCTATCTACAGCATGCCAGCCACACTGTGCTAGGTGCTCAGGATGCACCTGTGTATAAAACACAGTCTCTGCCATTGTGGACTTGTGTAGTCTGATATGAAGAAAGTCACTCTTATTGATGTAAGGTCATTAGTACAGAAAGAGGGTCTTCACTGGACAGTTGACATGAAAAAGTGCACTTGAACTGGAATTGTGAGCTGGATCCAATTGTCTACTCTTAACCCCATTTTTCACAGCATGAGTGATAATTGTAGATGGCTTGCTGCCACGAAGGGTTTCTTCATCCTTCCATCCCTGTAGCAAGCTTATGGAGAAAGTCTAATCCATGAGTTGGATGATGCTTCCTTTTATACTTATAGTAAAAATAGTATATATCCCAAACTAATAAACACAGACTCCTACATTTGGAAAGGATTTTGAATTTAGAAAGGAATTAATTCCCTTCTGGTGCTTGAATCTCCCATATAATATTTTCACCAAGTAGCCATTCAGCCTCTCAATGGATACTCTCATGAATTGGTAACTTACTACCCAAAGACCAAATACCTTTATCGATAAAATTTACTGTTTTATGTTCAAATGAGATTCTATCCTCCTGTGGCTTTCACACATTTAATCCTTAAGCTTAAAAGATATAGAAGTTTTAGCTGTCAGGATCTATGTGTAGGTGATGCCATTTACTAAAATCATTAGCATGGTTCTTAATCCTGGGCTTACTTATAAATGTTTCCAGGTGAAGCCAAGAGTATGCATTTGCACTAATACCATCAGGGAAGGAGGAACATGAAAAGTGTGTATATATTGAAAAATCAGTCAATCATAAAGGAAAAAATAGAATTAGATGGAGTCTGTCCAAGAGAAAAGAACCAGAGGTTCTCATGAGTCTAACAACTCGACAGATGTAGCCTGCCTTGAGCTTAGTTCTCATTCTCTCTTTTCTACATTTAGTCCCTCACTCAGTCAACCAATGTGTACTGATTATCCAATCCCCTACATGCCAGGTATTACCCTAGGAGCTCAGACTGAGATCTATCACTTCACTTTCCTGACACGGGTAGATAGGCAGATCTCAAGATTCAGGTTGAGGAAGGAAAAAGTTTCCTTTAGATCTCAGACTTATACTGTGTGCTCTGACTCCAGTGTTCTGCATTGGAGTAAAATGATGCCTGTTTTCCATTTAGCATGGATCCTTATAATTACAACTCCCTTGGGAGATGTAAGGGGTAAAGGATGTGGATTAAAATGCAAAGCAGACATTCCTGTATCCCCTAAGTAAATTCTGTACATGTTTAATGACTTTCCAAATTTTATGTTCTTCCCTCACCAAATCCTTTATTATTAGAAGAAAGAATAATTTTCAGTTCAGAGCAGTATCTCACACTCCAATTTTTGTTCAGTCCAGCTTCTCCTTGTTTTATGTCTAGAGAGTAAACCAACACAGAAAAAACTCTCATTGAAAATTCCATAAGCCATCAGGAGGCAAAGGTGTGCATGTCCCAGCAGACAGCAAAAGGAAAACAGGTGCATTCTTTTTCACTTTGGCCCAGAGCTTAACACAAGAATAACCCTTTGGGTCCTAGTACATTCACCACACCTGCAGAAGAATCAATAACTAGTTAAGTGGAAACTGAGTTCCACTTGGGGGTCTGATGGGACATGGGGGGAAAGTGGCAGTGATATCACAGAGCTCCATCCTTGGCAGCCAAGGGGGTCTGAGAAAACATCAGGACCTGGCAGGAGGTGGCTCACCTCTGGGCACTGGAGGAACTGGTGAAGCAACATCCACCAGCCAACAAACACAGCAGAGCCTTGGCTCTGAGCAATACAGAGGGCATCCAGGAGGGAGAAATGGCAGATGCCAGGTAATAGCTGACCAGATTTATTTGTTAGCACATATGGAACTCTCTCTGGGGACCCCCTGAAATAGCTGAAAGAGCCTTGCCGGGAGCTGGAGACGTTGCATTAGCAGGTGCAGATGAAAGGCATTGCAATATGGGCTTTCATCCACAATGCTGCATTCTAAAGAGAAAGTGGAGGGTGGATGTGGGAAAACAGGATGACAGACACAACAGAATCACAGAATACTGGGGCTGGACAGGAACACAGAGACCCCCAGAATGTGGTCTTCACTGCTTCAATAGACAAGTGAAAACCCACAAAGGGGACGGGACAGAGACAAGGTCATGCAGCTGAGGACCATGACTCTTTTCTAACACCCCCCCACACACACTGTGTGGATTCCGCAACTTAGACTACACTATAAA
Organism: Arctocebus calabarensis; assembly: GCA_963573935.1. Lineage (NCBI taxonomy): Eukaryota > Metazoa > Chordata > Mammalia > Primates > Lorisidae > Arctocebus > Arctocebus calabarensis. The sequence goes on from CAUYON010112885.1 coordinate 92,176, forward strand.
CCTGCCTTGCTGTGGCTGATGAGCACGCTCGGCCTTGTTTTGTAGATGCAAAGTAAATGCGTATGGACTGATGCCTTGGACAGCAAGGCTGACTGTTAATTTCTGCATCTGCATCTTAATCTTTGAAAGGAAGGATGAGGAAGGAGACCAAGGGAGAGACTGAGTGGTGCAGAGCCTTCTTCTTGCCCAAACAAGGCCTGACCCCATCCTTTATGTGTAGAGGGTCTTGGGGGACATCCTCCTGGCCAGTGGACGACAAGGTTACACATGTGCACAGATGTGCACCTGTATGCGGTGTGATTCTGGTAGTTTCTGTGCTTCTACACCATGTCTGTGTGTTTCTGATAGACCAGGACAGAAGGAAGAGAGTTCTTGGGTGAAGGGACAAGCTCTGTAAAGAGAATGCCTGCAATGCAAGTAATAAAAAGGCAAATGATAATGCTTTCCACTAGCAAGCCTGAGCCACTGTCATAGCCATAAAACACCCACGCCATAACCCGTAACCAGCTGGGCACAGCTCACCCGCCCAGCCTGCCTCCTGCACAGGCTCTGCACTGAGCTGCTGCAGAGTGCGTCATGGACTCCCGGAGAGTACCACCCGCCCGGAGAGGAACCTGATCACCGTCCTCCTCCTCCTCCTCATCCGCCTCACCTGCTGAGATGGGAGGAAGAGGTTAAAACTGCAATGATCTGTCACCTTTAGAAGGTTTCCAGGACAACACTGCAGAGATGGGGAAATTTGAATTCCCCACCATCAATCTCCCAGTGCTGAGTCCTTCCTCACACTGCAGAGCCTCCTCCATTCATACCTCCCAAGGGTGGCTCCCTGCAGGCCTGTGTCCAGACCCTCCCACAGGCTCCTTCCCCCCTCAGCAGCTAAACCTGCTCACAATATCTGGTTTTACTCAACACCTACACCAGCAGCGTACTTTGTACTTGTACCACCTTATTTAATTCTCACAACAAATGTATAATGTAGACACTATTGCTAAGATACTTGTTCTGTAAATCAGAAAAGGAGGGCCTACATATTATCAGCTAGAAAGTGTGATCCAAAGGCGAAGCCACTGGCCAGAGCCCAATGCTTTCAGACACTTTATTATAGTTTTGCATTTTTACCAGGACCACCATCATATCCAATACAAGTACAGTGGTAGGATTTTAAGTTAGCTACAAGTGTGCTGGCAAGGACAGATTGCCCTGCGGGGCTTTCTTAGCCCCTTGAAATCAATCATCTGCTTGAATTATCTCAGTGCCCTGAATTATCTACTCTGCTCGGAGCTGAGTTCATACTCCCATCACTCTGCAGAGATACTTGGCCAGGACCCATTTCTTCCCATGGAAACAACTCTCTCCCCCTCGTGGTAACTGTGCTAGCATTTGTGTAACACGAGGCACTTTTCTTATATATTCTCCTTCTCAATCCACAAACTGGCCCTTTGATATACCAAGGAAGTGATTGGTCTTATCTTAACAGAGCCTGGAAGTGCACAGTACCCCAGAGCCTGTGAGCAACAGAGCCAAGATTAGAACCCAGGCTTTGGAATTCCTTACCAGAGTTCTTCTCTGCCATATCCAAGTTATGTAAGTCCAAGGATACCACCTAGGGACAGGCAAAGGCTATCCACAAGCCAATCACCACATAAATCTATTTCAGTTGGAAACCACTTGAAAATAGCTAATAAAGCCCTTTCCTTCTCCTTCCCAAATCCTGTTTTATTTTTTATTTTGAGACATAGAGTCTCACTCTGCTGACTTGGCTGGTGTGCAGTGGCATCAGCCTAGCTCACGGTAACTTCAAACTCCTGTGTTTAAGCAATCCTCCTGCCTCAGTCTCCCAGGTAGCTGGAACTAGAGGCTCCTGCCACAATACCCCACTAACTTTTCAATTTTTTCAGTAGAAATGTGGGTCTCACTCTTGCTTAGGCTGGTCTCCAACTAGCGATCCTTTTGACTTGGCCTCTCAGAGTACTAGGAATACAGGTGTGAGCTCCTGTGCCCAGTCCCCAAGTCCTGTTGAATCAATCAGATCCCACCTCCTGGTCTATTTGCCCCAGGCTCCACTGAGGTACACAAAGCCTGGGAAGCAAGAGTTCTCTGCTCACAACGAGAGAGCAATTTATTAGATGTCCTCAGAGGGAGGGAAGAACCACAACGCCTTCATTAAAACTGAGATGTAAACAGCTGCCTAGCCTTTTAAAAACACTCCCCATTGGGAGCAGGGATGACAAACAGAAAACACAGCAAAAGGAGAGAACACTGAAATGAACAGGAGCCAGCTGCTCCAGGACAGGGCACTAAAATGTCAGTTAGCAGTCTGAGGTCCCCTGGTGGCTTCCAAACGTCTACAGAATAAAATTCAAAACCCCACTACTCTCCTCCATGCTCTCAGCTCCTACCAAAACTGACAGCTGTTCCATGCACATGCTTGAAGGCAAAGGGTTGCACACTCAGGTGTTAAAAGGCACAGCCAGCAAGGTGATGATATAAAACCATCTAGGTGTAGGTCAAATAATATGCCAAATAAACACACACACACACATATATATATATATAATTTTTTTTTTTGAGAGAGAGAGTCTTGGCATCACAACTCACAGCAACCTCATACTCTTGGGTTAAGCAGTTCTCTTGCCTCAGCCTCCCAAATAGCTGGGAGTACAGGCACCCACTACAACGACACAATGCCCAGCTGTTTCTCTGTTGTTGCTGTTGTCATTGTTGTTTCAGCTGGCCTGGGCCAGGTTCGAACCCACTAGCCTTGGTGTATATGTCCAGCGCCCAACCCATTGAGCTATATGCACCACCCCCAAAATATTTTTAATGACTATTGACCCTCAGAAAAATAACAGGAAACCATGAGGCTGGTGGAAAACTAGAATATTTCTGCCCCATCTGAAGGAGTTAGAAGGTGCCCACCTTCAGTCATGGCTCAGCTTGAAGGCAGCTTAAGGCTGCCAGAACTTCTGAGTGAAGAGAACACATCAATGTAGATATCTATACAAAATATCCTGATAATCAGATATAGATAACTGGTTTGTAATTTTTAAAACATACTGTAGCCTTAACAACATACTTGTTTGGGCCAAAGCTAGCCTAATCATGGCTGGTTTAAAGCCTTTTATTCTAATTTCTTCCTACAATACCTTTAGTCCTACTACTTGAAATACTGTCTCCCCTTCTCCACTGCCTGTTAAAAGCCCACCAATATGTAATCTGAGAGAGTAGTACAAGGCCAGGAAAATTATCCCAGGGTTGCAACTTTTCTAAAATGATATGTTAGAGGAAAAAAGTGTGAAACTTGGAAAAATGGGTCTACTGAACATCATAGACCTAATAATCCCTATCATGCTAATTTGTGATGTGATAGAGGCAGTAGTGAGCTGGAGATGCAGTGAGGCACACAGCATCGCATGGTGCACCAGGGCAGCTGAGCTCTGTGCCAGCAGGCAGGGTTCCAGTCCCAACGGTGCCACAGACTAGTGGTGTTACCTTAAGCAGATTGCTTCAATCTCTGAGACTTGTGGTCCTCATCTTTAAAGTGGGGAGTAATAATGTCAACTTACCTACCTCCAGAGTTGCTATGATAATCAAACTAATAAATAAAAGTATGTGAACATGCTTTAGAAATTATAAGATGATACATGAATCTCCGAGGGATAAGAAATTGTTACTAGTGTAATATTTTGAGTTTATTAAAACTTTGAATGGAGGAAAAACCCTACTCATTCCAGTACAAATACAAAGCTTTTTTAAATTGCATACCCACTGTCCATTTCCAGAACTTAGAAAATAAAATTTCTTTTAAAATGTGCATGCCCTCTTTGGCATAGAAATTCCACTAAGAAATTAGCCAAGGAAAATAATTATGTGTAATTGCATTCTTTACCTACAACTATGTTTACTGTGGCACCATTTGTAACAAGAAAAATATAAACTTAAAACCTCAGATGTCCAATTACAGAGCCTTGGTTAAATCGTAAGTCTAAGAGTTAAATACGAAGCAATGATTAAAAAGTCTAAGACCATTTGGTGGAATGAAAAAGTACTTTAAAATGTGTTTTGAACTTTAAAGAACTGTGGTAGAGTAGTAATACATTTGTATAATTATATACATATATACTACATACTTTCATAGGAAAATATTTTAAAATTATACAACCCAATGGTAACTAGTTATCTCTGGTAAAATAACAGATGATTTTGATTTCCTCCATTTGCTTACTGATTTTTTCCTAAATTTTCTAAAGTAACCAGGTATAACTTTCATAGTACCATGGAAATATCCAAAGTGGTAACTATATCATTTCCAAAATATAAACTCCTGCCCATCTTCCAAACCACATTTAACCACTCTGTAGAGTTCTTAATACTTGGAATAAAGACAAAGAAGCTTAATGTAGCATCAGTACAAGCAGACCTTTACCACGTACTCCACAGAACTTTCAGAATTCTACCCTTTGGATCATAGAACTCTTGTCACTGAAACCCTGTTTCACTTGGCATCTCACCTAGGAAACACTATTTCTGCATGGTATTAGAGTTAATTGCAAACTTTTCCCTCCTCTTTTCTAAACACCTGTGGTCCCAGACCATGCCTAGGACAGATCCTATACATAATAGACTCTTTATAAATTTTATTGAACTATTAATAATTAATTAGAAGTATAATTAAAAAATGATTTTCTAAAAGGGATTATATGGTGAAATTTCCTGTACTCTCAAAGATGTGCTTTCTAATTAACTGAGTGAAACAAGGTTTTTATCACCATCCTTTTTCAGTTAACCAAAAATTTTTATGTACTTACTATATGCTAGACATAGAAAACATATGAAGTACTGTCTTACACACATTTTTAGTTGGAAAAACTGAGACTCAGGGGGTAAAGTAACTCACTGAAGGTGGGTGAGCTAAATCAGCAAAGTGGTGTGGGATCTGAACCCATGCCTTCCTGGTTCTGCAGCACTAAGTTCTTATAACCACATTATCCTGCCTTGAACACAATGGTGAACCTGCCCACAGTGTCAGGTAGCTCATAAGCTAACAAAATAGCTAGTTGCTAAACTTTCTTTTATCATTCTACATGAAATTCTTATTATAAGATCACAAAATGTCTTCTTAAATTCCCTTTGAAGGATAAGATATCAATTATTATTGTTCCTATAAATGGAAATACATTTACTTAAGTATAGTGGTGCAATGGCAAGTATATTTACCAAAAAATTATCCAGACAGTGTTCAAGTCCTGGCTCTTTCACCAATTCACTAGGGGAATTTATTTGGGCCAAAAATTCAAGTCTATCTATATGGGAAAAGGTTGGACTCAATGGTCACTAGGGTCTTTCTCTTTTAGAATCACCCCTTAATTGTTTTAGCTTCCACTCAGATCATTTCTAACCCATTCTCTATCCCACAGATGAAATATCAGATTATGTCATTCTTCTTTTTAAAATTCCTCTGTAGAGTCCTTAACGCTTGGAATAAAGACAAAGAGGCTTAAGATAGCATCAGTACAAGTAGACCTCTGCCAACCTCTCTAACCTTGTGTCCACTGACTTGCTCCATGGAAACCAAATCACCTCTTTTCAGCCCCTCAAATGTAAGTCTCTCTTGTATTTATTGTTTATTCTTTTTGGAATCTCCCCTCCTCCAATCACCAAACCCAAATTACACAGGAAATTTATACTCATCAGTCAGACCATGAAATAAAAGTCCTTACCTTGGAGAGGGTTTCCTATTTCACCAGTCTAGACCACATAAGTCTCTTTTAGCACCCTACGTTCCCCTCCATACTATATCCTAGTTCGTAATCACGTAGCTCCTTGTGTACCTGCATACAGACTGCCCACCTAGTAACAGTCTCCATGGAGAATGGGGTTGTACCTGTTTTGCTCACCATGTAGCTCCACCATGCACCTCTGCCAGACCTAAAGAATCTAATTAATTAAAGGCTAGAATATTGGTGTAATAATTGTTGGTTACCAGAGCATACAGGTAGGAACATGCTGGAGAGGGTAAATGGAACATATAACTCATCTCCGGGACAGAGAAGCAGGCCTGGCAGGTCAAGTGTCTCAGCTTAAGTATCGAGAAACAAGAGTTAGAAATGAGTCCTGGTAAGTCCAGGAAAGTATATTTGAAGTGTTCTTTACCCAGCACCTTGGTTGGACACTGTGTGTGTCAGGCAGGGAGAGTAGATGTACTTTGCCCTGGCAAGGATGAGCCCCTCCACCTGCTTCTGGCACCGCACCCACTTCGGGTTGGCATCCGCACTTCTGGAATGCAGTCAGCATTGGCAGGCAGCACCTCAGGGTTGCATTTTGGTCCCGTCGTGCTGCACTGCAACTGCTGCAGTCTGCTGCGCCGAGCCCTGGCACCGCAAAGGCATCCCACTCCAACTGTCTCTCTGCTGCGCCAGGAATTTTCACCCTGAGATGGGACCCACAAAACAATAGCTGCTTGTTCTCGCTGTCATTCCTCTTAGTAACAACACTATTTCAACTTAGCAAATGGTGCCTGCGCTGCACTGATACGTCCTCAGACAGCCTATCCTAGAACTGCAGGGGCAGGGCAGCTGCAAGGGACAGACCCTGGTTTCAGTCCTTCACACTGATGATGGGAAATTATACTTAAAATGATGACAAGGAGGAACATTGGCTCTCAGCATTATTTTTACCTAAAAAATTACTTCATTTATGTTTTCATGTAATTTTTTACTACTACTTATCAAAGTGAAGTGCAACGTTATGAATGCTATATACAGGTGACTTGCCAACTGTTTATTTACATGGAACCCCCAGCATGCATTTGACTGTCACAGTCTCTCTCCTTTCAACCTCATAGCAACCCTGTGAGGTCAGTGGGACTTGTGATAGTTTCCTGAGGCTGCAATATGTTACCAGAAATTTGATGACTTAAAACAACAGAAATGTATTCTCTCAGAGTTTTGGAGGCCAGAAGCCTGAAATCCCACAGGGCTGTTTTCCCTTTATGGGGACTAAGACAGAATCTGTTTTTTGTCTCTTCTGGTGCTGCCAGAGCTCTTGGGCTTGTGGCTGCCTACTCCAGCCTCTGTCTGTCTTCACATCACCTGCTTTGCATAGGAAATCTCTCTCTGCCCTTCTCTCATAAGGATGCTTGTGATGGCACTTAGGGCCCATCTGAATAATGCAAAACAATCTCCTCATCTTAAGATTCTTAACTTAAATACATCTGCAAAGGCAGATTTTTGGGGGGTGGCGGGATGCATTTCTCAGCTTCTCACAAATGATTGTTGCCATTTTACAGATCAGTAAACTAAACTTAGAGGATTTTCCCACAGTCATATAGCTAGTGACAGATCCAACATAGAAACCAAATGTTAACACTAAACCCAGGACACTTTAACTTTTATCATATGGCTTCCCAAATGTCAGTCTGACAGAGACAGAAAGAGAAGAAAAAACTCTTCCTAGCTCTCAAGAAGCATTCAGTCTATGTGGAGAGTTCTGGAATGTTCCGGATAAACTCCAAGTCAAGTGACTTGCCTGAGGCTACTTAACCAGTTGGGGATGAGAGCCAAGCCCCCAAAACAGACTGGCTAAAGAAGCCTCCTGATGGGAGGTCTCCCAAATCTGCCACTCCACAGGGCTATCTCTGCCCCAGCCCTCCAACTGGTTTTCCTGCATCTAATTAAAGAGATTAAGATCAGTCAATGAAGATTTTCTGGAAGCAGCAAACCATAAGTCAAACCCAAAAGAAATAGATGTCTCTGGAAGTAACAGGGAGAAGATAACAGTGCACAATTCAGAAAGGGAGAGACACAGATCTGGGCAATAAACAGTCAGACTGTCAGGACTCTAAGACTTTTACTGAAGGTTCTGTAGGGAGGAAACTGTGCTGCAGTGGAACAGACATTGTCTATAGCTCACCTTACCTGATTCTGACTTTGGAGACTACTCTCTAAGTTGTTAGCTAACTGATAACAATGCAAAATAATTGCCTATAGACAATGAAATGAATTTTGGCCAGTGGGAGAACAACCCTCCCCACCCTGCCAAAAAAAACTAATTTTGTCTCCATTTGCAAATCATTTTAATATTCCTGATCTATACATGCACCTGTTTTTTAGATTCTTCTTTTAACTGGTTGCAATATAACACAACCTGTTTCCTCATGAAATGACTTAAATAAAATCCTTAACACATGTTCATTTTTGTATCTGCATGAGAATCACGATTTTTATACTTTCAGTTATTTTTTAACAGCTCATAAGAGAATTTTGTGTTAGCCAGAAACTACCTTCAAGCTCATCTACTTTCGTGTGTTTTATTGATGAGGAAATGAGGCCCAGAGACAGGACAAGACTTGTCTAAGGATGTAACACAGCCAGGACTAGGCATGGCACCAGGTTGAGAATCTTAGGGACCTGAGTTCTTATCCCAGTTAGCTCATAATGACCAAGTAGCTTAGACAAGTCCTTTACATCAAAAAGCTGGTTTTCAGCACCCACCTCATAGTACCATTCTGTAGTGGGTTTCCCCAATGTTCAAATGAGGCCATGCACATAAAGCAATAAGAAAGAATCTGATCAATGAGAGATATACTCAACAAAGGTCAAATACTAAGACTTTTATTATATAGTCCTAAGGCGGCAAGAAGGAAGAGAGGACTGTGAAGTGACTAAATTTTACATTAGTAGATTATCATATTGCTATTTCATGTGCATATCTATCTCCCCAGCAGGAGAGCAAATTTATTGATGGGGAACAAACACTTTCTCTATGCTTGGATACTGATCTAAGTGTTTACTTGCATCATCTCATCTAATCCTCACAAAACCTAAGGGGATAGGTAATCTCATTTGGCTCCTATGGTAAAGACTGCTAGCTACATATTTAATGTTCATTATCCTTTCTTCATTACTAAGCAAACTCCAGTTTTATTAGAGCCCACATGTACTGAGACAAAACATTATATCTCTTACAGTTAGGGATCATCACAGGGCCATGCTCTGGTTAAGGAGATAGAAGCAGAAGTTTGTGGATATGATTTCGAAGAAACATTCTTTAAAAAAGAACTGACCCAGTCAACAAGTGACTGTATTCCCTTCCATGTTTCCTCAACATTCTTGCATGAAACTCAGATGTGACGGTTGAACCTGCAGCAGCCATCCTGTGCACAAAGCTATGCACTAAGAATGCTAACACAGAAAGGTAGAGGCACCCTCAGTCACTGCAAGATTGCATAACTGCTATGCAGGCCTTTGCCTATTCTCTGACTTGTTTTAAATAAGAGAAAAATAAAATCCTCATTTGTTCATCACTCTTTGGGGAAATTTTCTCTTCTTACCAGCTGAATACAATTAAAACTGTTTACCACTCTAACCGAGCTTCCCCAAGACACATAGTGATGAGCCTGTCCAAAGTCAAGACAAAAGAAAAGATTCTTCAAGCTGCCAGGAGTAAACGCCAGTTGACCTACAGGGGCAAACCTATCAGGATGACTGCAGACTTCTCCAATGAAACTTTCCAAGCAAGAAGACAATGGTCATCTACCTTTAACCTACTTAAACAGAATAATCTCCAGCCCAGAATTCTATATCCTGCAAAGCTAAGTTTTAAAATTGATGGAGAAATCAAATCATTTACTGATATACAATCATTGAGGAAATTTGCCACAACAAGACCAGTTCTACAGGAAATACTCCAACCTGTTCTACA